>JAQGBW010001362.1:0-26882 GCA_034698625.1 Julus scanicus
ACCCCTTGGTTACAATTGTCACAAAAAACAAACAACCCACCCACCCCCCTAGGTGTGACATAATTTTTGAATGGCCCCTTATAGGGTGTCTCCCTCTCCTAGGGCCCATAAGACGAGGTGCATATTTGTTTTTTGTCATAATGTATGGCAACATATTTAGTTTGGGTATGGGTTGTAAGTTTAATAGTATCGGATATTGGGTTAAAAAATTTAAAAAATGGGACACAGAATATATACTCAGTGTCGTATGATGGATTGAGTCCCATTTTTAACAATTTTTATCCCAATACTCGATACTACTTTTAATATAGGATCATAAGGATGTTTAGGGATGTTATCTACCATATAACATACAATGTAGATTCTCATCCGGTATGCCGTGAATCTTTGGTTGAAATGACAAAAAAGTTGTATTAAACTATAATGCTTCCAGCTATGAGAAGAAAAAACCTTTATTTTTGTGACATTTCTTCCATTTCACGAAATTTTGGTTGGTTTTATTAACTTTTATACCATCAGTTTGGTCACTAATTCTCTTATACTATCATCGACCATGGAAACCATGGACCTTTGCTTTTGGCAGGAATGGAGCTGGGGGGCCTTGACTCCCCAATTGTTACATCGAAAGAATTCCCTAAAAATCACTGTCACGATGAGTGTCATTTCGGATGATTTTCAGTCACTTTAAGTCTCTCTTTTAACCCATATACCCTTTACTATTAAATCGGAAATAAACTTTTGGGGCGAATTACAACGGAATGATTGTGTAAAATGTATCCAGTATAAAATGATCCAAAAGTTTTAATATCAGTGAGGGCGCGACTAAATATACCTAAAAACGAAAGTCTAATTTTTTTTATATAAAAAGATGCGGAATTGCAGAATATGTGAACCATACGGTTTCGCGGAACACAATTGAAACATTTTTATTACATGCAATGGCGGCTCTTGTACAGCAACACCCCCTATCACTTCCCCCTATCACTATCAACTTGGCTCAATTGTGAGCTTCGGGTCAAGCTGTAAATTGTATTTTGTTATTTTGATGAATTAAACTTTATTATTATATAATCGATAACATTTTATATAACGAGTCCTTTTTTGATTAATTCTTTCTAATTGAATTTATTTTAATTTATTCTTTAATTTATTTAATTAATTCTTTAGCCATCCTCCAGTTAAGGAAAAAAGCTTTGTATGGAACTGCGCGTTTCACAGTTCTAGCGGCGGGAGGTTTGGCTGCTCGAAGCTGTGCGCCAGGGAGAGAACACTGTCGCTCCCGCAGTGCCGACCCTAGCTGGCGTGCTGACGAGCAGCGCCCGACTCATTGAAGGGCTTATTGCAACAATGTGATAAGCCACACATTTTCCAAAAATGACATTTTTACATTTAACTATACCCCAGTACTTATAGTTCTAGCTATTTGATTGATAACCTTCTTAATTTTTTCTAGATTGAATTACAATACAGATAATCATCTTGTTGCCCACATGAAAATGACAGGTTTTTTGTGCTAAACACGTGATAAGCCACAAGCAAAGATGGCGTGTATAATGACAGCATATGTTTCAGCGCAAGCGAAAATTGTTTGTTAGGGATATATTAGGTGAGAATAATGATAGTTTAACGGGGGTTTGAAACCCTATTCTTTTCAATGGGTAAATTTGCAACGACACTCACCGGCACAAAAAAGATTAAATAAAAATAAAAATTGGTTAAAATAGCTTGATAAATCATCAGGGTCATCCGATTGTCGTTTTTCGCTTTGAGATGGTAGATTTTTTTAGATTTTTTTGCACACGTTGCCAGCAGGTGGCAGCACTAGAATTCAAATTAACGGACATTTTTCAAACTTGTTTATTAATTTTAAAAAAATCTACCATTTTAAAGTTAAAAACGACAATTGGATGACCTTGCTGATTTATCAATCTATTTTAAACAATTTTATTTTTATTTAATATCTTTTTGTTTGACGGTGAGTGTCGTTGCAAATTTACCCATTAAAAAGGATAGGGTTTCAAACCCCGTTAAGGGGGATCACAACCCTATCACTATCAATGGGTGAAATCAGCCAAACAAAAAGAGATTAAATAAAAATAAAAATTGTTTAAAATAGCTTGATAAATCAGCAATTGTATAGCTTTTTTGTTTTTTACTTTGAAATGGTAGATTTTTTTAAAATTAATAAACAAGTTTGAAAAATGTCCGTTTTTGCCCACGCTGCCAGCAGGTGGCAGCACGAGAATTCAAATTAACAGACATTTTTTAAACTTATTTATTAATTTTAGAAAAATCTACCATTTCAAAGTCAAAAACGAAAAAAATGATACAAGTGCTGATTTATCAAGCTATTTTAAACAATTTTTATTTTTATTTAATCTCTTTTTTTTTCCTGAAAGTGTGTTTCAAAATTTCACCCATTGAACGTGATAGGGTTGTGATCCCTGTTAAGTGAATTTGAAAGTGATACAGACAAGGATGTGGATTACCACAAAAAATAAGAGGAATCGCCTCATTCAAGCTCAGTAAGTTATAAATAAAATAATGTGTGGCTTATCATGTTCTTGCAGTTTCAGTTTACCAAAAATCCTTCAGGCAAAAATTGTCATTAAAAATTAGTTAAGGTTTTTAATATAAGCTGCAACAATGCAATATACTCTAGTCTCTACTGATACTGTTAAGCTTCTATCCAGTTTCTATTTTGAGCAGGATCCATTCGAAAATATAGTGTCTTAGTCAAGTGCAGCTCATTTTATTATTAAATGGGGCTTATCATAATCTTGCCAGAAAAGTTTATGATCATGTTAAGATCATAATATACTGCACAAATTAAAAAAAATGATTATTAAACATTAAAAGTGAAACATAATTTTGCAGTATTTGTGCATTGCATTTCATTTTTTTTACAATTTGGTTCTATCTTTAAAAAACATGTGACAAATAATTTTTGGACAAAATAATGATAAGCCACAAAAATCTTGGTATTGAAATAAAAAAAAATTGTAGTAAATATTCCTCAGGATTATATTGAATTCTGAATGTTGGAAGAGCTGCCTACTATGTTTAAAGATTATGATAACATAAACAATTGTTAATTGGATCGTCCATTAGAATATGGAATTTTTTAAAACATAAAAAACGCTCTTCTGAACAATTTGAAATGTGTGGCTTATCACATTGTTGCAACCCTTTATTGTAGGTACGAACCGCCACTGATTGCATGGTAAACAACACATTGTTTCATCTTACATATTAACAATAATTAGTGAAATAAATGTATAATTACTGGTTTTGTTGACTTCGTTTGGTAATAAATAATAACAAAGATCAATGCTAATGTCACAATGACCAAGAGCGAAATGAGGATCTTCTCGAGTCGTGTGTATCGTGTGTTTCGACGGCTGGAGGAATTCTCTTTTTCAACCATGTTTGATATACTCGCGATAGTTGCGAGTCTACAATCAAAATAATTTCAAAATAAAATGTCTCGCTATATTTATAGGTAATGTGAGGGAGCTCACGTGTTCAAAAATGTATCGAAACGATATCGTCTATTTGCACTTAATTGACGGTAAAAATTTCGTAGAATTCAACCTTCATAGATTTTGTTTAGGCGATAAAATAAACAAGGTTCGTGATGTACGTAACACAAGGGTTGTCAGTTACATGTCTATTTATTTATTTTTTAAATAACCCTTTTTTAAGGAAAACAAATGCGGGGATAGTTTTTTAGAATTGTTATTTGCTTTTTGCGCACGGTCGCGGCCGATTCAAGGGAAAAAAAATACATTACAAAATATGGGTAGCCTAGTTTCCCCCCCAAAAAATAGTTTTTTCGGTTGTGGGCACCAGTCATACGTTAGTTTTGTAGCACACCTGGTATAGGAAAAGTACTTGTAAATATTCAATTCGTCAGCAGCAGCAAAAAAAAAAAAAAAAAAAAAAAAAAAAACATGTATAACTTAGCTATTGAGATTAGATATAATTTGTATCATGTTTGAGTATGATGAACTTTCCTGGTATCGAAAATTGTGTTGGCGTTGGTTTGTCATGTGTTTTTGCATATCGAATAATATTTACAATATGACATATTCTCGATCAAAGTTAAAAACGAAACCGATTATTCCAAAAAGGTGTGGTAAAATTGTAGCTTCAAAATTTTAAGTTTTATGCAGTTATACCAAATTTTAAATGGTTTTCCTACATCTAAAGCCATCATATTTTACTTAAGATTTCCATTAAGCATTATATTGCTGTTTTATTTTTTAAAAAAATTATAATTAATACAAATATAAAATATTAAAAAGTTATTTCTAAAAGTAGGGTTTCGCTGACATTGGCGGAAGTTTTACTCATGGAATAGTAATCATGGAAAACTCGGAAAAAGCAAGAAACATTTTTTATGTATTCACGAAAAACTTACAAATCTTATAAGGAAATAAATATTTCATGTTGGTTGCATTAAAATGTAAAAGACGCGAAATACGAATTTACAAACAGGCGGCTGTTCATTATAAATGATATCACATGATGCTTTTTTGAGTCGATTTTTGCCTGATAGAAAGTTGATTTTTTACTATCGCAAGTTTGCATTATAATGAGTCCACCTCATTCTTAAATTCCCACAAATTCACCTTCCATTTCTACTTATTTATATTATCTGCAAAACAAATTGTTTGCTGCTTTTTTTCGGCAATTGAGATAAGAATTTCCGGATTTTATTAAATGCGTAAGCAGAAGTATGGGAGTCGAAGGGACAAATTTTAAAAAAATTAATCGACTTTCCTTCACCCTTTAAATTGATTTGAATAGTTCAATGTTGATTTTAACCTAGTGCTTCTAGATGATTAGATTGCATGGACGGCTGATTGTGCTTATTTGAACAGGACTTCAATAATATCTTTCATAACGGTAGAGGTAAATTAGTCATTTATTTGCAGAATTAATAATATCACCACATGTGACATTTTGTCTTTGGATTCATCGGTGAGCCAGAAGGACATTGAAACACTTCGGCAAATTTATTTGAATTCATTAAGAAGGCATTGACCCTATAAGAAAAATAACATAATTTTTATCATTATGATTTAAATGTTTTGATAGTGTCATGCGAGATGGATTGCTGACGTATGTGGCTTGCCTTTCTGGTTCTGGAGTGTGTTCATCTAATTCTAGAGTAAATATATAGGCGACTGGAGTCATGATGACACAGGAAGACTGAAATTTATGCAATAGAACAATATTGAAATGGAAATCAAGAGGGTAATACACTGATAGTACAACAGACCAAACAACAAATTGATGTTATTCCAATACCTGAGCAGCGCTCAAGAAGAACACCTGCTCCTGAGTGAGGTTCAGTCCAGGCAGCCGCACATCTGAACGACTTGTTTCTTCTAAACTTTTAAATGCTTCAAAAGCAATTTCAATCCCAGAATTATCAGCCAAATTCTCGTTCAAAGTATAGTTTCCATCGATCTATAAACAAGCCAATTAATATGAAAGATTAAAGTACATGGAACCAAGTATAGTTTTCCTGTGACATCAGTGGCGGACTGGCCAATGTGCCAACTTTCCCAATGGCAAGTGGGCCCCTGATGAAGTGGATGAAGCCTTATATAGGGTGTCCCAAAATTCACGCAAGATTTGAATCTTGTGTCATTTGTGTGGTAAAGTGTTGCCAAAGAAAAACAAAAATACAGCGTGACAGCTGACAGTTTAGGGCTATCAAAAATGGAGAGCTACACGAAAGTACAACGCATTTTTATTGTTGAGCAACATTTTAAAAATAATAGGTCGGAATAGTGGTTTAAATTCATCAACTGTGAAGAGATTACAAATTTCAGGGAGAACTGGATCAGTTAGTGATCTTAGACACTCTAGCCGTCCTTCAACAAGTTGAATCAGTTTCTGAGAGTTTTGCTGAGAGTAGCTGTAGAGTGCATAGCCGTAGAGGGATGAACTTTGTAAGCATGAAGATGCAAATCTTTCACGAGAATTTGCTGTAGAGAGCTTCGTGAAATGTTCAATTCTTGACCACGGTGCAGAATTGTGTTCCTGAACTTTCAGCAACACTCTCACGAACTGCTTCGATGTTTTGTGTTAAAAAAAAATCACTATTCCGACCATACATTGCATGTAAATTGCATTATTTTAAAAATATTGTTGAATAATAAAAATGCGTTCTTTTGTGTATAGCTCTCCATTTTTAATAACCCTAAACTGTCAGCTGTCACGTTGTATTTTTTCCCGTTGGCAACACTTTACCACACAAATGGCGCAAAATTCAAATCTTGCGTGAATTTTGGGACACCCTGTAGCTCAGTCCGTTACTGTGTAGTATTACCACACTTACACGTAAAATTGCTTCGCCACCTAAGAATTCCACTGTTTGTTCGAAAGTGTTCTCGTACATTGTTCTGAAGCAGTCACCTCTGCTTTGGTAACGTTGGCTTGTCTCAGATGGCATCCATGTTACCCTGTTGCCATACTCATTATACTCGATGCCTTCATAAAAAAACTAGTTTAGTATATATGTATTCTTCCAAAAACTTCTATATCTCAAGCGATATTAACCTGCTGTATCAAACCCATGTGTTATCTCATGCCCAATGGTGGTACCCAAACTTCCATATGTAACGAACTTGGGCTGATCGAGGGCGTAGTAAGGGGGAGACAGAAGACCTAAAGTTATTGCTGTGATAATTGAAAAATTTTCAAGTTGATTTTTTTCGTCTTTTTAAAAATAATACATTTTCAATTTTGAAATTCTCTCACTCACCGACATTGTTAAAGCTGTGCAAGTAATAAGCATTTATGGTGAAGGGGTTACCCATGATGTTTTCCCTTTAAAAAAACAAATTATTTAGCCGATGAAAATGTTGGCGAGCTTATCATCGGTATAAATATACTTACTCTACTTTTGATTTGCTGATGCTTCTGTTGAAGTTTGGATCGTATGATTCCATACGACTTAACTCGTAACCAGCAAGAACATTTTCGAAAAAGCGTCCTTTATCGATGGTGATCTACAAGTGACCAATCATGTTTTATTCGAAAATATCAAAATGTATGCTGGATTACATAAATTTTGCTTACATTTTTGACTGACATATCAATGTAGGTGTTGTTGTACACTACGTCACTGCTCACGAAAGATCCCCTCATCTTTTCGAGCTGCAAAAAAATAATTGCTTATTCAAGAAAACAATCATTCGATGATATGGAAAATATTATTGTACCTTAAGCTTGATTTTCTCCTTACTAAAACTGTCCATCCAGCTGTTTCTGCTAATGATTTTTTGGAAACTTCGCTTTATATTCTCGAAAATATTTTTTACCTGCACGTAAAATGATTTTTCAAACCTTTATAATTGAAATCGTTCACCATACTGGTTTACGGAAATATGAAAAGTAGTGTGCATTTTTAATTTCAAAATGACATATTCTTACGTCGTTTTCAATTTGTTGTAAGTGTTCACGTGGAAAGCTTCTGACATACATGGCTGCAAGAGCCTGTGGAATCACCATTTTGGTTGCATCTACACAGAATTCTGATCGTCCAACATCTTCCTGAAAGTGAAGAAATTGGAAATTTATTAATCTGTTTTGTAATTTTGACATAACTTTTATTTGTGAAATCTTAATTAAATGTGATAAAACTGGAATATTTTCAACTCCTACAGGCTACAACACACATAAATGTCACCATAAAATGTGTAAATCATGGGCCACTATCATTCTTAATTTAATTACCAGTGGCTTTGGATATTGCAATTAAAAAAATATACTTTCCTCAGAATAAATCAACTCCCAAAGAACGTCACGAGAGAAAATAGCAAGCGCTGCATTGTTGATAACCCTTAAAAAGATATTAATTTGTATTTCAAGAATCATTCAGAATAATTGTGCCCAACTCCAATAATAGCATACCTGGGACCAAACTTTTTGAATAATTTTTGGAGATCTTTCAGATATGTTGGACATGACACAAGGACGGTTTCATCATTTCCAAAAGGGCGCTTGTATAACTTCTCTAGCAATATTTTCCAGTCAACCTAAGTTTTTAAAGAGAATTTATGCATCCAAATATGAAAAATTGGTTCGTGAAAAGCTAATAATGCTTGCGTATAGGTTTTATACCTCTTCTAACAAGTTGCGAAGTTCAGCAACAGTGTAAATCTTGTCTGTTTCATCTCGCATATCTGCCTTTTGCAGTTGCTTTGGTGTTGGCGTGTACTGTATAACAGTAGTTGGAAAAAAAAACATGTTAAAAGTCAAATGAAACTAAACATATACCAGAATATTGTTTCAACACATGTTGCTCGTACGTCACGCAAATCCTTGATGAAATCCTCCATCTCTTTTTCAAGAGCTACTTGTCGAGTATCATTTGCTTCTCTCTGGAAGTAAGAACGCAACATGTGGAACATTTTGTCGTCCGTTTTCTTGTTGATGGTAAGCTAAAAGAAACAGTTTGGTAAAGTATAATTTTCACAGCAGAAATTCGAAGATGTGATAAAATTCAGTATACTAACCCGCATGTATTTGTACAAAAATTCTCCATCTATAGTAACATTCAAGTCTTGTATTAATGAATAAAACGCAGCGTAGTCACTGTCTGTAGTATTTTCGGTTTCTTCAGGGGATATCATTTCTGCATCATACTGAATTTAATTAGAAAATTGTAATCTTAGAACAACATTATAGTATAGAATCTTGATTTCTAGGCCTAAGGTTTTATGCACAACAAAATGTATGCACAGTTACGCAACTATCCAAGTTTTGGGGCCGGAAGCAACATTTATTTTGGGGCCCCTGACGTATACGTTACACTGTCGCTGCTGAACTTAACCATATACCGAAAACAAAGACGAACCTCCTGGTGAAAACTACAATAGAGATTTCTATTGTTATTTGGAACGTTGTTTTCTATTGGTATCAATAAAAAATTTCTATTGGTTTTAATTGTTTTCTATGGTTTTCTATTGTTTTCTATTGTTCAGTCAATACAGCCAAACCATAGAAGTGAATAGAAGCCAATAGAAGTCAATACAGGAACCAAAGAAAACAATTACCTACAACCAATAAAGTGTCCAAATGACAATAGAAACCAAAAGAAATCTCTATTGGTCTCTATAATTTTTTTCACCAGGGCATAGCCCTACTTCAAAAACAGAAATATGGGCCCTCGTGTAGTCCTACTGAACTATTAGGTACCTAAGCATTGTTTACTTTTTCTACCCGATAGTTACGGCGCTGTGTATGCAATTTATACAAAGTATACATAATGTAAGAAAAATACATAATATTTTTAAAAAAAATCTGCAACTTTTTAGGGACAGCATGTAAGGTTGCAGGATTTATAAGGTCCTAAACGTCGAATAGGAATTAATTATGCATTTTTAATGCATTTTATTTGCGATACCATGAAATTCATACACACGAGCGTACTTCTGTATTACTTATTTGAGATTTTTGGAAAGGGGATGTTATTGTTTTTAAGTATTTCTGTAAGTTTGACTCATTACCAGACTTTGTTCCATTGCACGATGCATAAACACTCTGTACTTGTATTCGGATATGATTCCGGAATACGAGGGCAAAGAAATCTGAAAAATAAAGTGTATTTCGCACTTTAAATCTGGACCATTTATGTTTTTATAACAAAAGTTGTTTTTAGAAACTCACTAAAATGATTTTTTTACTGGAATTGTTGGGATGGACATCTGTGCTAATGTCGAAGAAAGGAGCACCGTTTTTGGTCAATAATCGATATATTAAATCTGTCAAATTGACCTGGTCGGCGGACCAAGTATCTTCATCGTAAATCTTTCCAATTGTGTCCAATACTTTTCTTGCTGAAAATATGGCAAGATATTATTCTGAATGACCCCACAAACATAATTTAGATGATGATTTAAATTTACCTGGGTGAAAGCCTCGCTTTCTGATTGTCAATTCTGACATGCAACTGCGGTAAAAACTTCTGGCTTTTTGAAACGCTATCAGGTCACCAACTGGGTCAACCTCTTCCTCATGTATTTCCAGAAGTTCTGTTAATTAGAAAACATGAACCTTCAACACCACTAATTTGAAAATTATTCGCTATGTTAATTTCAGTATTTTTCTCTGTATAATTTGGCTTCAATTATACGAATGGAAATCTAGAAACATTCGTATTGTTATTTAGAGCTTATCATGAACTGAAAAGGTTAATTGAAAATTTTGTCCGCTAATTTCTGACTAATCTTTAAGGACAAAACCCAGTCTAGAAAATACCATTGGTTTTCTTCGTTGGGAACAGTACACAAATTTCTACAAGAAAGTGTCAAATTTAGATTGGTTTAGAATTTAGATTCTATAGCAGGAAGACTGACTAAGTACGCCATCTCTTGACTTTTTCATATACTAATAACTAGCTAACCTAATCTAATACTTGTATGTTTAATTTCCATGATTTTTTTTGGAAAAAAAATAAATCGCTTTTCCTTATCATGTCTGGGAGACCCTAATTATGTTATTAAAATATGGCTTAAATGACTTAATTTTGAGATATTCCGTATTCATTTTATTTATGCACTATGTAATTATGAATTTGTAAAAGTTCATAATTACATAGTGGAAAAGGAAATTACAAAAGGAGAAAGAGAAGATATACAAAGCGAATTCGTTCTCATTTCTTATAATTTTCACTGCTTTGTGATACTTTTTTTCTACTCACTTTTTAACACATTGTTCACTTTTTCAACCATTTCATCAGAAAACACAGAACGCATAGTGGACTCGTCAATGGTATTCGCTTTCTGCCATCCTCCACATGCATATTTGTGAAAATTTTCGCACGGATTCACGTTCAGGTCCATGCTATGAATCATTCGATGGGCTACATCCACACACTGGTGTGTGTTGCAAATCAGATGTGACTCAACATTGCTGTTTTCCTGAAATTCGCGTTCAAATTAATGATTAATATTTATTCTATTCAATTCAATTGTCTGCATTTCCCCTATGCACGATAAACTTCTTGTCAAAATGATGACTAAAATGTGTTCTATGATTTAAACCTCATTGTTAAATGAAACCATCAACCATATTTATGAGACAGTGATCAAAATGTGGAATAAATATGCCTATAAATTTCTTTTTGGCTTCAGATCCAAATGGAAAAAATGACGTTTCATAATTAAGATAATAGATGATAAACTAGAAATTTGACCCAATAAGCATAGTCACGTCTATAACATTACTGCCGGCTTTTTAAACTGAATAAGCGAATAGTAGGATCAACAAAGTTACTTTTGCATTTTTAAGTTAATTTCTTCCTTGGCAAATAAATGAGATTTATCCTGTTCTTAAAAATGATTTTCTTCGTAAAACATTAACTTCTGATTGGATTCATCCAAACATGAACAGAAAAAATGGGTTTCGTATAAGTATGTAATTTTATCATTAAGGTCAGGATCAAATTCGTTTTTTGTTTTTATTTTTCATTGTAAATATGGGTTTTGCAAAAATCGCTTTTCGAATACTAAGTAGCGTATTTTCCTAATATTATTTAATCAACTAGAAATAGCAATTCATGTTTTGCATCACTAAACAAATAACTAAAGAAAACAAATACAATTTATATATTAATTTTTGTTTTTTCCGGTTTTAGCGGCCTAAAAATTTAATTTAAATTTGAATTAAAAATTATTTCGGTTTACTTTTCCTTTCCTAATTTTTGCTATAAAAAAATGTGCACATCAAATCCCCACAACCCTCTTAAGCAATCGGAAGTGAATCAGGAAGCAGTTACTTGTTCATTGGGCATCTGCAATCCGGCCGTTCCATCCGACTTAATTTTCTTCATGTCACAATTTGTCTGATTTTGTGCAGTCCGCACAAAGATGGCAATGATGACAACTACCGCAGCAATCAGCACTGTCAAGGTTACCAAGGCCACGATGAGGGCTCTCTCCAGAGCAGAACGTCGGGCCCAGCAAGACTTTTTGGACGGCATCACTGTCTTGGTCATGGTCGTCTCCATGTCCATCCCGGCATTGAACGAGTACTGTTGATTCTGATTCACCATGCTTGCTCAACCAGTTCTGGAAGGTTGATGTGCGGTTTGGGAGACCCGATCTCCTATAAGATGCGCTGGCACTTGTCACTTTTGGAGGTCTACTCACTCGGCACTTCCCACAACCCAATCGCCAAGGTAGCTCGTAAATGTCAGCCGAGGTTTCCTTCAGGCGACAACAGCTGGATAAACAAGCGATGCGAGGAAATGTGCACGGACTTCCGGTTCATATAATTTCGATCGGAACCAACCGCCGGGATGCGAGGCAAATGGAAGTGCTTGGACATCAGATGACCAATATTGCCAAGTAATCCTATATCAGCAGCTCCGGCAATTGGGTCTTTGGAGTCGCGGACTGCGACTGTTATAGTTTACTAGAGCAGTTTTAGCAAATTGTGCAAATGAGCAATAATGGCAAATTACATGGCGCAATTAGTCAGAAAGATGCCATCCTGTTGAAACACGCCTTATAGCAAAAGCACGAACAATGCAGGAACTTGTTTTTTGTTTCTCTCCACACTCAATGAAAATTGGTTTCCGCAGTTCTGGTGTCGCCCATGAGAGACGTTCAAAAAAAAGTACTGACATTGAACTGGAGAGACTTTAACAGTAATTATACGCCTCAGCGATGATGGAACCTAAAAGCGTTCTCTGTTTCATTATTTTTTACAAAGGATATTTAATAGATCTTGGGGATTTATACTTTTCTAAAGCAATGGTGCACGACATAGTTTTATATAACACACTTGCTACTGCTTAAGATATAAAGAAAATGTGAACCAATTTCTTTTTACTATAAGGTTGTACTAAAACCGTCATGTGTTTAAACACAGTTCTCGCCATAAATTTTTCCAACAATATCCAAATTAATGCCATCTGTTTCTAGATGCAGTGGGTCTATTCTGGTTGTTGAGTGTACTTGTGTTTATAAAATGCAATCTTTGGCCATGTGCGAGATTCGAAATTACTCAATTCAAATACATAGATGATGGCACGAAAATTGAACAAATTGACTTTGTTGGCATAAACAAAGAACAGCATTTTGGTGACTTGCCATCCATTTTTAATGAAGGTGTTTTGTGTCGTATCACTGTGCTTGATAACCCTTTAATCAAATAAATGAGCTTGCAGAAATTATGTTGCCATAATCATCATATTTAATTATTTTAATCATTTTGGTGACAAAATACATAAACTTTTTACTTTGTTGGCATAAACAAAGAAAAGCATTTTGGTGGCTGGAAATCTTCACCCAATTTAATGAAGGTGTTTTGTGTCCAAAATCATCATATTTAATTATTTTTTGGAAAGTTAAACAGACGGGTTCCCTCAAATTATTGCTACATTGTTATTAGGAACTTCCGGAAATTTTCGAAATTCAAAGCTCGGAACATGAACTTTAGCGTTGGAGGAAACTATTGAAATTACAGACTTATGACCTGCATTGATAAGATTCGTCGTTATACTTAGAAAACAAGTGAGCTACTGACTGCAAGTTTATATAATAACAATAAATTCGCCAATTTGTTTTTTAACAGGGCATTTTCTACGAAACAATTTCAAAAAATTGCCTCAATTTAATTCAATGTTTAACTATTAAAAATGTCCAAAGAGATTACAGGAAACTATTGAACTATTATCCAAAGTTTAACAACTTGAACATGCTGAGCATCACACTTCATCAATGTTTTCTTTGAAATTCAGAGTTTATACTTTGATCAAATTGATTATAAGCAGTTTTCTAAAATCGTAGTCATCTTCTTTTCCAGGAAAGGCCTATGACTAAGGATTTCCTTTCGCTAGTTTTTTGTAAACTAAAAATTTATTAAACTAAATGTTTAAAAATTGCATTATTTATTTTCATATACTTATTTGGTTTTTTTAGTACTCGTAATTACAATTAATTTTCAAGGCACTTTGCGATTTCTTCCATGCCATTATACATGTATAACCCAACTAATCCTCCGCACAATGTCACGTTTTTGATGATGTATGCGTGATTAGAATTATTAAGTGCATTAGTTTTTCTACTATAATCATATCTCGTTTATTACGTTTAAATTTTCTAAGAACTTCAACCAAAATAACCTTCCTTAGCCTTGCTCCTTTATAATTTGGGGATGCAGCAGATGATTATGTAATTAGGCGCCTACTCATATGTATAAACGTGGGATATTGGTGTGTTGTTATATAAAAACACATTTTTACTAACTTTCTGAATTTTCTTATTCCATTATTGAAATTGAGGTAGAGTAGCTTATGAATAATTTTGATACTGAATGAATTTTCGTATATCCTGAACATGCTGACTTTAGCAAACGATGTTCCACTAAAAATAATTATTATGCAATGACTACTCATAATAGACAACGGTATTGTTAAAAATATAACCTTGTTTGTTGCTTCCCAATACATAATTGCAACCATGGTGAAAACAGAGAGCTATTCAGCTTTATTTTATTTTGACATCATTTGTGAAGCTAAAATACAAAGCTTCAGAACACGTTTGCAGTGCTTATCACGCATTGAAGCACTGAAGTGGAAATTGTAGAACAAAGCCAGAATCTCTCAGCGGGATTTTACCAATTTTTTGTCTGGTAGTCCCTGAAACGTCCATTAGATGTTTAAAGGTGAAATATCAAAACTTGTAATAAAGGTCATTTTAAATTTTCAGAACTCGGATTACAGCAATCATTTTATTATTTGGTTGGTTTGAACAACTCATTAGCAGTTCATTGACTGTCGCTCCTATTGCCATATTTCAAAGAGTTGATTCGTGGAAATAATTTTACATTGAAAGGAAGTTGCTCAAGCTAAAAAAATTGTATGTTTTGTGAAAATTAGATGTTTATTTGTTTCTAAAACGCACTAAACATTTCATAATAATTTTGTGAATATCCGATGTTAAAAAAACACTGAACGTTTTGTTGACATTTCATAATTTTAATAACATATACTTATTCACATCTGTGCATAAAAAAGGCATTTAAAAGCAGCATTAAATGCTAATAAACCTTCTATACAATAACGCAACGAAGCAATAGAATTTCAAAGTGCACAACTATAACATTATATGTTTGTGAGCTAGACTTATTTACAACGAGATTCCGTTTTGTTTTTAAAAACTAGAGTTTCATTTGTAGAATCGAAAAATTTCAACAAAGAACAAATAATAAAAATTATGCTTTAAATGGATGCCGTGGCCCTTCACAAATGGCTCGCAGGTCCCTATGATCACAGGAATGTTCATAATAATTTTGTTAACCAATTTCGAAGAAAAATCATTTCTTCGAAATTTCTGCTTATTTACAAACGCTGGAATTTTCCATCTACAAAAACGAATCCTGAAAGGAGTGTGACAAAACTGGAGTGATGAGCATTGACCCTGCTGCGCGGATGACTTGAACTACTTCGGCGATTTGCATACGAATAGCTTCGCCGGCATGTTCAGTGAAGTTGCTTTGCTGTGCTCGAAGAATACTGTCTACAATTCCAGGATACATAACTCCGTCGTGGAGGTTATGTGGATGGGGGCCAAAAATAGCATGCCTGACAAACGAAATTGTGTTAAAATACAAATTGACTGATAACATGTCAGCTGTGTCATGTAATGCTATGGAAAAAGAATTTTGGATTGCACAACACTTGTTATCGATTGGATACACCTTAGTGTATAGGCAAAAACTCTTAGTGACAGCTCGCCAATAGGCACCCCCAATCACTTGATATTATTGATAACATTTAATATAGCGAGTCATTTTTTCTTTAATTCTTTCTAATTTAATTTATCCTTAATTTATATAATTAATTCATTAGCCATCTTCAAAAAATTGCCTCCAAAATTCAGGCACGTGTTATACTCGTGCCTTATACTACTTGTTTTTTTTTACAAAAAAATTGCTTAAAATTTAAGGTGCGTCTTATAGTCCGTAAAATACGGTATATGAAAATCTCACCTGAAGATAGGACTGTCTTGTACTCCACGAGGTAGAATGAACGTTCTTTCGATTTGCATAAGTTGATTATTATACTCGTGATATGCCAACAGGGAACTAAGTATTGAAAAGAGGAGCATTGAATACATCACGCTTTATTTTGTGGAATTCGGGGTCATGGGTGATGGCCCGAATTCCGAGAATGCCGGGGTCAAGGGTTGTAACCCTCTTGGCATTCTCGGGCTAACCAGCATTCCTTGCGAGGTTTGCTGGGAAGCTCGAGAGCGCTGAGAGGGCAGTTCGGGTTTGCCAGTAGTCCAGGTCGGACACTGGGGTTTTGGGGTGCACCCACCCGGTCTTTTAAGTTAACTGTTTCGGGGCTAGCGAGTTGCTGCCCGCGTGCTTTTTGTTTTGTAGTTTAAATTATAGTTTTGTGAATAAACAAGTTTCGGCTTTGTTACTCGCGTGTTCGCCGTTTTCTTGGACTTCTACACGCTATGACCCTCACAATTTCAAATTTGTTCAAAATGGCCCTGCTCCTCTTACTTTGATTCATTTATTTGCCTCATGTGTGCAGCCTGTGCGCTTCCTGCCCTTTTGAAATGGGTGATGGCACTTTGAAGGATATCTGAAATGTTTCAATGCAGTTTATTATTTCACAGGGCCTCTGTAATATATATCGACAGTTATGTGAAGTGTCACCTACCTAATTGTATATTGTGATGACTGAGATAGTCCAAGTATTTGTCTGCCAAATCATTCAGCCCTTCTTCCATTGCGAGATAGTAATCGTAGCATTTGAATGGTAGAATGAGTGCATCCGTTAACGACAGGGCCAGTGTGGCCACTAGGCGGGCCAATGTAGCCGAGGCCTTGAATGATGGATCGGTATAATTGGCAATGGCGTTATATATGTCGTAGTCGGTATGATAGAGCGGGTAATCAAAGTCCTATAGCAAGAAGATGCGAGATGTAAGATTCAACTTGATCATGGTGGTAAATTCTGATGCGTACATTCGACTAGCCATACCAAATCTTTGTTGATAAACTGCAAATGGACGGAGGGAATTCCATAGCCAGACATAAAGCTGACAAAGTCGCTACCGGTACCGAGGATATCCATTCTAAAACGAGAAGGGGAGACCTGTCTAGCTTGGTTTGCTTAAATTCAAATCTGCCCTTGTGTTAGTACCTACTTTGGATAAATGCTGTCGTTTGCCGGGTGGTGCATCCGCCAGAGATCGTACACAGTTTGATTATTGCCAGTCTCGTCTTGCATCATAACTTGTTTAGAAGCGTCGAACAAGGCCTTCTTCAACAAGGGGCTTCCCAAGGCGTGCAAAGTGTAGTTGCCAGTGACTGCGGAATCAACGTTTATGTAGGCAACGGCATTGTCCAGCAGCTCCTTGGCATTGTCCTCCACCCATTCGGTGGAACCAATGACGCCAAACTCCTCGGCATCCCAGCTGGCAAAAACGAGTGATCGATTTGGAACCCATCCTGTGAAAATTCACAAAGGCTTGGAGATTATGGAATTGTCAAAAATGACAATGGGTTAAACCAGAGGATCTAATGTCAACCAATATGACACACCGCTTTAAAGTGATTTTAAGCACATTTCGCTTAGTTTTTTTAAAACCTATCAAAAATCGTGCCCTCAGTTTAAATTCTCATCCGAAAGAGCCGCAACTTAATTTCTCCCATTCGTAAAAATTCCCACTGACCTTGACCTACTCGACCGCCGGCGTCGGTCAAGTTCAAGAGGGTCAAATGTCACCCGATATAGCAAACTGGGTCAAAATCTCGAATCAAAAAACATCGAAAATCAAAATCTCAAAAGAATTAAAATCTCGAAAACCAAAATATTGAAAAATCAAAAAGGGTTATCCGAAACTCCCTAGACAGCTTCATCTTGGGTAAGACGAATTTCGACCAAAGATTGCTCGCTTTTAATCCCATCGCAAACCTAACCTTACCTAACCTAACATACTGATATACTGTCGAGATTTTCCATTTCAAGATATTTTTCACTCGACATTTTGCCTCTCGAGATTATTTTTGAGTTATTTTATATCTCGAAATTATTTTTTCGAGATTTTGATTTAGCACGCGATATAACACCCTTGTGATAGGAATGCCAATTTCCAACAGATTTTCAGGGAATTTTTTTTTATATAAAAAGTCCTTATTGTATTACAAGTTTAAAGGCCACTCTAATAGAAAAATCATAGCGCAATTTTACCTGTCTCTTTCAACTTTCCAAAAGCCTTCACTATCTCCATCATAACAGCCATGCCAGAACCAGGGTCACTGGCTCCTGCAGTCCAAGTGTCATGATGACAGCCGACAATCACATATTCGTCTAATGTGATAACATCATTACATCATTTCCAAGTATATAACGCAACTATTAGTTAATAGAACCATGCACTTACCAGCTTCATATAACCCCTCGATAACCCCCAATACATTGAAGATGTCTCTTCGCAGAAGTTGATTATGCACTTCAACCGTGACAGCGCTAAGTGTTTAAAAAATTGCAACAGCACATTAGTTTGATAGATGCATATTAGCGCTCCAACCAGGAAAGGATACTTACTGTGTATGATTTGGTGCCGAAAATCCTGGTCCCAAATGATAATTAGCACTGAGATCTCCAAGCCACCCAGGTGGAGGATCCGGCCCCGCCATATTACTAAAAGAAAAAATAACGTTAATTGGTTTTCCATTAAGCCGGTAAATAATTGAGCATTTTGCCTTCGCCCTGCCACGAGCTGTAAAAATCAATTTTGCAAGGACGACGAAGGACGTGGCTTAAAAAAAAGCTAAGATTTGTTGCTGGAAACCAACCTTAGCAAAACGCGAGCATCATTATAGCTGATTGGCTGAGCTGGGATTGCTCTTAGCCCTAAATATGAGCCAGGAGGAGGTCGATAGGCTTTATCTGCAATTTTAAAGTAAGTAAGATTAATATGATAGATGCAAATTGTGGCATGGAAAATCTCGCTTTAATTAGGACACAAACCAATGGATGGAAGGCGCGGCGTTTCCGGATCGCCAGGGTACGTCTTCAAGCTGCCATAGATGATGGCATCGCCAGGGAGACCAATTCCATCAGGGAATATTGCCAAATCCCCAACGTAATCTGCAGGATCCGGATACAAAAGGGCTGCGACTGCACCTCTCTCTTCTGCCCATCGAACCTGAACATAGAAACTAGGTAGCAGTTAACATTTTTTTTAAATCATCATCTCTTTTCTAATCTTCCGATGGCTAAACTTCGTACCTTATCTCCTCTGTGGGCTTTACCCAGCCTCATGATGACCACCGCACCATGCACTGAAATGTTAAGTTTTTCCAACAGAATAAAATCCTGCTGACGTCCATAGTTTGCATAGATGAGCTTGCCCTAAATAAAATTACTACTTTTAACTTTGTGCATTAAACCCCAAAGTAACAATTGTTGTAAAGTTTTTTACCGTTGCTGAGCCAGCTGCCGAGTATGCAAAATAAGGCTTCAGGTCTGAAGAAATAGGGCTATCTGTGATATTGGCAACTGTGACATTCTTGTTTTCATCGATTATCAATACCATGTTAGTCTGCGTTCTGAAATTCGAAAAACCGCATATCGTTAAATAGTTAAATATGTCATTGTGGACGTTAAAAAAAAAACAGATTTTCTTTGGCTACAAGTTATTTTACTTCTACTTACTGTGATGGGTACGAAAGGAGTACTTTGTATCTTTGTATCCTGACTTTTTGAAGACCATGTTTTTCCCAATATTCCAGAATGGTATCGGCAATTTCTTTTCCAGATGCAGTTCCAGCGAGCCGTGGTTTTAAGCTAAAATTTCTGGAATATATGTTGCAATTATAGTATTAATGAACTAGTTGTTTACAACTTGAATAACTATGTTTAAATCTGCTAACCAACCTTAGAGATTCTTTGATATTATATCCTTTGATTTCCTCTTGCAAAAAGCGGGAATTCTCGAAGCTATAGTGGAACGCTTTTGGAAAGCCATTTATTAGCGGAGGCAGATAAAGTTGCTCATGAACTCCACGACGAATGAAGTAACCAATAATTAGCCCCAGAGAGAAAAGCAGTAGGATCAAAAGGATCTGGAATTATTAGAAATTCATCAAAATCAGTTGAATAGCACACTTCCGACACTTAGTTTGACCGTATTTTTGTTTGTATGCAAACTTGGCATATTTTATACTTATATCCCATATTAGGAATAATTATATGTTCAAGTTGTAATTACAGACTTACCTTAATTGCTTTGCCTTTGCTTCCGCTAAGCCAACCATCGGTGCTAGATGACTTGGGACCTTCATGATATTCAATGTCTACATTTTCCGAGTCCGCGTCCCATTTTGTATAAGCTTTCTTTCCTCGGATGTAATCAACCATCCTGAGTTGCTTCTCCTGCAAAATGAACATCATGCATTAAATGGATGGTTGGTTGACTTCTGAACGTGTGGCGGGCGGTCCCCTTAACTTCATGGCAACTGCACGTAACTTCATGACTTTCCTCTGTGAATGACATGGTGTATTGTAGCTGTTTCCGGCCATCATTGCCATTGAAGTAATCATTTTTTTCTTCTTTTTTGGATTAATATTGCTTCCATGAGCCACGCCCGAGCATTATGTTAGCTAGACTAAATAATCCCAACTTTCACTTCTTTATTCTGGGGAAAAATCTATGACTGCACTGAGAAGTCCATAATTTGTTGGGGAACTTTAAATTAGAATATTTTTAAACGGGCTTTAAAGTTTTGGATAAATAACGCTGGACTATTTAGTTGTTTTCAAAAAATTATGTAATCTGAACGTTTATTTTTTATGATCATAAATTTGAAAATCTCCGACTTAATCTGGTTCGATTTTCTGCAGTTTACATAACAAATTATTCATAAATCTATTATTAATAGTGAAACCCTCCTTGTAGAGATAATTGTGTATAACCCATGCAGTACTGGTTGCTTTGAATAATTGCAGTCGATAACAGTACTTGCCCTATGCAATTATTTAATTGGACCAATTACTCTTCATATAAAGTATTACCTCTTTTGAATACAATAACAATTAACATATAGTGCAATAGTTACATAATTAGCTCTTTCCCTTGCTAATTATGTTTGTTTTTTGTTTGTTTGGTTGATTTTTAACGTTGGCCTATTTCTGCAACACGAGGGCTAAACACCAACGCTAGGGGATGAGCCTTCAACACCTACCTGGGAATTTAGCCTACGAGGGGGGACTTCTACCCCCTCTCGAGGGGTCTTTAACGTGCAACAATTAACACGAGACCTCGGTTTAAACTCTCATAAGATGCTGGGTTCGCTCCCCTAAAGAAAATTCATCCATTCTAACCTTCTCTGTGAAGTTTATCTAAACCAATTGTTTTCCTTCACTTTTACAGATTTCTCCCCACAGATTCGTGCTTCCGTGCTTATACAATTTATGAAAATGCTTAATTGTCACATTATATTGCTCGTATTTTCCCTATAGGCCTGAACATGTGATGGCCACTGATGCATTGTGTATTAAAAAGGGTGGAGCAGCCGAACATTTCATGCATCCCGGTTGCTGAACAAGAGAGGGCATTGACCAGACACGCACCTTAGTTCATATATGAGGATGCAAATGCAGTTTACTTTAAAAAGTCTAATGCCACTAAATGATAGCTTAGTAAGCACAAGGAACCGGCTTAATTACATATAGTTAAAGGTCTAATCTAGTCGAAAGTACTTTCAAGATAGTATACATGTACCAGTTAACTTAAAATTCAAAACTAGGTTAATTAATTTAGCAACCATTGCAATCATGCTGGACAAAATAAAATTATTCTTAATATACATTTTTAAAACAAAATTTTGCATTTAGCATGAACATGATGCGTAGAAAAATTCGACTACAGAATTGTTTGCAACATACAGTGGAACCTCGGTTTACGAACTTAATCCGTTGCTTTCCCTGTTCGTGAACCGAAAAGTTTGTGATCCGAATCAATTTTTCCCATTGCAATTAATGTTAATCCAAATAATGCATTCTTTGTCCTATACATTTTTTTTACATGTTATTTCTTTATGTGTGGAAATAATACAGACAGGAAATAAATATAACAGTAATATTAGAAGAAAGCCGTTTAATATACATATACACCCATAATTTCCAACAGTATAGGAAATAAAGACACCCACGTGGTGTTGTCATGTTGAAGTTGCTGATTAGTTGTTGAAGTTGTTAATTATATGATTTGTTTCAAATCGACGTCATCGATGGTTGTCATCCATGGCATCTGCAATTGGCGTGGATAAAACAAGAGACAAACTTTTGCCATTTTTGCAAATGTAGGCCTTGAAACTAATATCGATTTTAAATTGAATCCTTGGAAATTCTGACACATTTTTTAAGTTTCTTGTATTTAGTAAAACTTATCCGTAACAAAGATGTTCTTCTGGAACTATAGTAAAACAATTGCAGAAACTCGGACCTTTGGTTGGTAGTCCAGAGAAATGTGTTCGTAAACTGAAGCATCGATCGTAAAGCGAAACAACAAGTGTTCGTAAACCGATTTGAACGTAAACTGAGACGTTCGTAAATCGAGGTTCCACTGTAGTTATAATATTCAGGACTGAAAATTTGACTACAACATTATCATGGTCATCTAACAGACTGACGCAATCGCATCAATCAAAAGTCAATCCACGTGCATGAGCTGATAACAATCAATTAAATTAATATTTATGTTATTTAGTTTCAACTTAACGCTTGATTGAAAACTCCACACCTATCCACTGTTGTACACATGGTATGATTTTTGTCAGTGTTTAGCAAGGCTGCTTTGAATAGTGTTGAGTAATACCGAATAGAGGATCACATGTTCATTTTCGACTGACTTGGATATTCAGGCACTCTGTACAATTGCATTAAATATTGTAATCATTACATCATCTTACTTAAGTGCTGTCTCACTTGGCTGCCGAGTTGAAAATTAAGTCTCGATCGGTTTAGTAGTCAGAATCGTGTTTTTAGTAGGACGATAATCGCGTTTTCTCGATGTTTAAACGCGGAAATGAGATAATCACAAATTTTATGTATTTCTCTTATTACTAAGTTTATCTTTGTTCTGGTTGCATTACTTAAAACCTGAAGCAAAATAATGCCCAGATAAAACTATCGTGTCACTTGTCAAATGCACATAACCAGTCTTATGAACGTGGATTAATTTATTCCTTACGACTATGTACTTTGATGGCATTATAAAATTTCGGAAAAGTATAGGTAGCTACTTATTTATTTTCCTTGTACCCATATAAAAAGTTCAAAAACTTTGTTTGAAATGAGGATACGTTTTTTACGTCTTTTGAGTGGTCGATTATATTTGTTTGTTTTGTCATTAATAATGTCAATGTAATTTTAATTGGAAAATAAACTTTTTTGTACTTTTTCCAGAATTAGTGGAAATGCTATTGACACCAAAGATGCTTTGAATAAAGCATCTAATTTCCAACCACAAATACTGTTTCGTTACCAAAATGTCAGAAAGTGGTATTTTTAAAAATGGACGCTTCGGAGACTTCCAAACGTATGGCAACAAAATCAATAATTCCAGGTAAGAATTTTGTCATATTGCCTGGAGTTCTTATACTAAGTATTCATCGTACCAAACAAATTTGTCTGACTATTTCAGCTTATAAAGATGCATGTTTAACATGTAGCATGGTTTCCATGCCCTAAAAAACAATAGAGATTTCTATTGGTTTCTATTGTTATTTGGAACGTTGTTTTCTATTGGCTTTATTGGTTTCAATTGTTTTCTATGGTTTTCTATTGTTTAGCTAATACAGCTAAACCATAGAAGTCAATAGAAGCCAATACATAAAACATAAAAAACAATTAAAATCAATAAAGCGTCCAAATAACAATAGAAATCTTTATTGGTTTCTTCACCAGGGTGGTAGCATGGTTCAATATAGAGGTTTCCACTTTTCCTTAAGATACCAGGAAATAGCTTTCAATTCAATCTGAATTGTTGTATAGAGTTCCATTATGCATATTTTACTAAGTGATAAATGAATTAACCATCCCTAAAACGTCATGACATGTTTCTAAAAAATTGTATATTTTAGCACCAATGTACCACAACATCCAATCTTATTCCTCTGCAGCAGTACAGCGCCACCTAGCGTCGCATGAGCCTTTATAAGTATTGTAATCATGAGAATTAATTATCCTTAATTAAGCTCTCCACACTCGGGCTGTTATTAAATTTTAATATACTCCAGCAACTTAGTCCTAAGGTTTCCTGAGCTGCTAATCATATTAATTGACATTTTCAAGCTATACAGGCGGGATCATAAGTCAAACAATCAACCAACCATTCATAGCAAGCCAGCATGTTGGAAGTATTAAGCAACAACAAAAAATTCCCTGACGTAAAAAGTGCCTACGTTTTTATATGAAAATGTACTGCTGTCGTGAGACATTTATAATTAACCGGTTTGTGGTTCAGCCTTCACAGCTTTGAATTCATTGCTTTTCATGAGGAAACTTGGATAACCTTGATTTCAAAGAGGCTACTAAAAATATTATGTGTATACTAACCAATATTAAATGTTGCCCAGGTAGGTAGCTTATTGCTAAACACGCCTCAACTGACTCAGAAAGGTGTCATCATTAAATGAATCACAACATAGCCTTTTTTTAAATGAACCATATAATGATGAATAATGTCTGTAATGAATGTAACAATAAAAGGTTGCTATCTACTGACGTTTAGTACTACTGTTTTGCCATTTTCAATTAGTTGAATTCTACTAATTTAATTATATTTTTTAAATAATTTTTTTTGACAAATATGGAAGGAAATGCAAAAATTAGCCTTATCCCAACACAGCAACAAGGTGTCATATCAGCCCTTAACATGTTTATTTTTTTAAAGCTTTGGTGAATATCCATATGATCCCACGCATGGGTATTTTCTGCATACTCATAACAATGATGGTCTAAAAAACTTCCTAAACATATTTTTAATCGCAAATTTAGAAAACTCGTTCATAAATAACCAACACAAAATATCCAAAATAAGTTTGGTACGTTATTTGGACCTTGATCTGCATCATGCAGTGCAACCAGGGTTAAGTTTCCTATAAACTTCCATTTCAGTTATGCATTGTTTCGACTCTACTATTATTACAATGAAGATATTGGAGAACATGTTTTCGAAATTCTTAATGTATTTTTAAACAATGCAGATCAAGCTACAGCATTCATGCGAAAGGCTAAACGCAAGCAAAAGATCATGTTAGTGAACTTCAATTTTTCTGCACTTTGTATATACAACATCATAAAGCCCAAGTCACGAAAATGATTTCGTCAAAGCTGAAAACTGATTTGCATCAATTTTGTCCAAATCATGACAATAAAATCGAACTAAGGAATTAAAAAATTGTATGCTTTTTTAACATTCTGCACCTTGTATTGCATGGTTAGTTTGCATGGCGTTAATGTGCCTGAGATGAACAACTGCGATGTACGAGCTAGGAAGTTTGTAAATTTGATGTTTGGTGGAAAACGTATATATAACGTATCTGTCAAAAACTCAGTTCAAATTCTGAACATAAACCTTTTTTTTTTTTTCAAAAAAAGGACCAAGCTTCAATTTTATGAGTTGCCCCTGCACCAATTTTTTTTGTTATTGCCGCATTTACAGGAACAGTCATGACTTGGTCATCTATTCAAATCAAAATAAGATCTGACAAGTGATTAAGACTGGAAGTGTTTTCTTGAATTATAGCTCAAGAATAGTATATATTTAAATAATGAAGGAATGATCATGAAGCCTATCAATGCCCTTCGTCATCAACCACTGTATATGTATACAAGCTGTATACCATATATGAAATGCATCGATGCATGGAGCCATTTTAGCAACACGGAAAACATCTACCCTAGCCACCAAGGATTAATCATATATGCAATAGCTAAAATATTAAAATTGTTGGTTTATATCAACGGTGTGTAAAATAAAAAGAGTCAACTTACTGAAATGTAATGGTGAATTTCCCAAAACGTCTAACCACACACACAAGAGCGACCGGTCCGACCACCACTCTCCATTATCAATGCTTCGAGGGTCGTCCACAAATCCTGATACACGGTGAAAATCAATGCATGAAAGGATGCAACGGAAACTTCTTTATCTTAAGTACTGTGTTATTTTACCCAAATTTCATTTATTTAACTAGCCTATACTTATATGCCTTATTTCTGTTTTTTTATATATGATTAGCATGTATTTTACAGTTTACTCTGAAGACCACGCACAATATTTTTCCATGGCCTTCATGCAGACTTTTACGTTAAGCTGAAATGCCGTTAGAGGGCAGTGGATGCATGCCATGTTTTTAAAAAATGTTTCCTAGCAACTATTTGTATATATGCTACATACATGCACAGTGTTTCAACTTTAAGGTGAATATATAGTTAAATCAATATTGATTGTTGAAAGTTTATTTCAGAATAACATTCAACCTGCGCATGACAACATGGTAAAAATTTAAGGAAACTTAGTCTGTTTATATTTTCTAAAATTGTTTGTTTGTTTGTTGATTTTTAACGTTAAAATTGTATGCTTTTAATTTTTTTTTTCCCATTTTTAAACTGTATTATGGTAAAATTGATTTTTTTTTTTATTCAAAGCAAAGTATCAAATATTGTTGACTCGAACTCCCCTCCCTGACGCAGTTTGCGTCCTGTCCACTTCCAGCGGGCACCCCGGAGTAAAGCAATATTTAAGGGGGTTTGGTACCCTATGTATTTCAATGGTAAAATTTGCACTTCACTTCATTTTCAAAATAAAAAAGTTTCA
>JAQGBW010001363.1:0-26849 GCA_034698625.1 Julus scanicus
AATGAACACACTATAAAGTTAAAGGTCATTTTGGGACTTAAATGTCCTTTATCTTGCAGTGTGTTCATGGTATAAGTCGCTACTGACGTAGGAGCATTCTCCTGAAATGATTGGGTACGACCCGCCTACCATTTGGCATTTACCGTATTTTACAGACTAAAAGACGCACCTTAATTTTTAAGCAATTTTTTTTTTTTTTTATTAAAAGTGCGTCTTATGGTCGCAGTATAAGACGCACCTACATTTTGGAGGCATTTTTTGAACAAAAAAGTGCGTCCTATAGTCCGTAAAGGTAAAGTACCATAGGGTACCGAGTTGGAAAAACTTACATATACAAACTAAGTTTGATTTTGAAAAAAAAATGATAATACAATAATTCTCATACACTCAAAGCTGCTTAGTAAATCATAAATGAAGGCAATGCATGGTGCAAAGACGGCAATCATGAGATCAATACAATCGATAAAACAGCTTATTCGTAACAAAGAACAGTTTCCCCAGGTACAGTTACAAAGTATACAGTTAATATGACGTGCCAACGAAGACATTCAAAGCGTGACGTGAATATATTAAGACATTTTCAGCAAACGTTGCCGCCAAATAACAAGCTAGTCAAACAAAGTTAAACCAATATCGTATGCATCTACACGTGTATAAAATAACATAAATATTCAAAAAGTCTAGCAAATAACAGAATGAGCTTCGTCAAGCTTGGTCAATAATAGATGACCATCACGATCATGACGTGTTACGTGGATCAGTTTGCAACCATTTCGAATGCATAGCAAATAACCCATTAATAAATCGTATTATAGACTTTACCGAAATAGTCGACCAATAAAATGCTTTCCAAATATCCGTTCACGAAGTTAAACGTTTTCTCCAGCTTGACGTTTAGTTTTTATTAGCTTCAGCTGCAAACTCCATTCAGAAAACATGGACTGACTTGAAGATTAACAGTGAGGAAAAATCCATTTATCGTCTGCTAATTAGACTGGCTCTCGGCCAACTGTATTTTAATGCATTTTTAGCAGGTTTTAAAAAAATTGCGACGTATGTAAAACATGCAGAAACACTCCACTGCGTACTTTAATTAATATATCAAACTTACCCATTATTGAAACCTAATTACAATCAACCTGTTGATTAACACTACGAGCCTATCGTGATGTCATTAGAGAATGATTTAATGCTTTCCTTGAAAAATCTCAACATTATTTACAATATTATAATTGCACAATTAGAGGGCTTGGGGTATTACAACCTTAAGTTCCCAACCTGAGTCTGCATGGTTATCTGGTTAGTGATATCCATCATAAGAATCGATACTAAATTGATGAGACTTCAAAATGCTTTTACTACTTTTCGATACAGGTTAGAAAACCTCTTTAGAGAAAAAATACCACTTTAATTAATTTTTTGAATTAACTATGTTGATTCTGGGTGTTTTATTTACTAGTATGACGAGCTATAAGTTTCAGTTTATCCCAGTGAACGGCTAAAAAATCGATTTTTTGTGTGTGCCTGTTTGTAAATATGGTAACGAATTGCAAAAACGAACTTGAGTTGTTTTATTGAATTTCTGAAAAGTATCGGAAAACGTGTCATGATTTCAACTAAATATACACTTGCCAATTAACTCGTCATTCGATAACGTTACAATTAATTAGTCCGTAGAGAACAATTATGGGAACTCGTTTCTGGGAAGCTAGGAGGCATAGAACTCACGTTTTGAGAATTATAGAGTCCCCATGTCGAATCGATTGTCATACTCACCCCCTTATCGACCTTATTCGTATATATTTCAACTCGTATCATTAATTCACGACTTTTATTTTATTTTATTAGATTACAACGTAGTTGCTAAACAAAAAAGCGCGTCGTGAATAAATAAACGAGGAACACTATCCATAACATTGTCCCATTGTAAACATATGAAATAGATGACCTGCATAATTGTTAATCGACAATTTACCAGTTCTAAACACCAAAAAATCAATTGGCCCAAAAATTACCAATAACCATAACGAAAGCGAACTGCAAGGCTAAAATTAACTTAAATTATTTATTTTATCGTTATCGCTTCAATTAAAACAAAAGCCGATCGAACAAATATATAATTGGCAGGTCATATTTTATCAGATCCACAACAGCATATCCCACAAAAACATCCGATATATTGGATTCAACGAAGAGGAACGAAAGCATAACATATATAGCAACAATTTAATTAACATAGTCTAGGTCAACTGCTTTGATACACAATGACAATGATCACGAACGAGTGTCACCTGAGAATTAATATTACAAAAACAGTCAATCAAGCACATATAATGCTTGTCTTGTACGTTATTGTAGTCGAGCCCGCTTAATTGCACAGATCGGATAATTACACATTCTCCATGCCTTAATGTTTGCCCTATGTTTGTGTACATGATCTGTAACCGGATGAAAGCACATATTTTGCAAGCCCCATGTGCAATTTTTGTACGGAATTGTGACCGGATATTTGCATATTCAGATGAGCAATCCAACATGGGCCATTATGAAATATATTAGGGACATTTGGATATATATTAATTTATATTTACAGGTATATGGCTAGACGCGTAGCGCACATGTAAACATGGTCCATACACGTACAATACCTTCATGGTTGACACTTGCCATATATGGTGAAAACTAGCTATATACATTGTTGTTTTATGTGGCAAATGTACTGTATTTCAATATGGTTCATCGATGACTTACTATGAGGTAAAATCTGGCACATCATTACCCACATATGACCCATCAAAGACGAAACATGGTCCATACATGGCTATTCATGGACTGTATTTGGCGCACACATCTATATGGTAAGTGACAATAAATATTTCTCATAGCTAATCTATAGCCATTTTTAAGGATTTTAGGAAAATCTGGATAAAAGCATAAACCGGTTAATTGCACACTCTCGGTTTGAGGGCTCGATGTGAAATTAAGCGGGTTCGACTGTATAAGAAATTTACCCCAGTACAATATTATGCTGACCACGGGGCACAGAGTTGATTTGAAAGTCCAATTTAAGATGACAGTTGTATACCGGGTCGCTGTGTAATTAAGCGAATTCGACTGTATTTACAAGAAACGAGTATATATATATACTGAACATAAACCAAATTTTAGTAATTAGTTTTTAGTTTACTGTTTGTTTTCAAATCTCTGAATATCATTCACTATAGAAGTAAAGCTAGGTAAATTATCTTGCAGCGTTTGGAAAATAGTACGTAACCGATTGCTTAATATTTGCAAAGCAATATAAAAGATAACCCATAACATGACAGCCCAAATGGCAATCCTTTTCTTTAGACCTAAATTCCTGGTGTAGATTATACACGCCGGTGAAATAGCTTAATTGGAGTTGACGTGCAGAAAATGCAATTCGCAGTGTATTCAACATTTAAACTCTATAGGTAATTGTTCTCTTAAACGTCATACTTTATTTCTCAATACCGTGTGGGATTAACAGGCCTAAAAAAAGCTTTAAAATTAGATCTGCTTAATCGTTTTATAATAAGATATCCGAACAAACATCACAAAAAATGTCCCCAATTTGGGCGATTGAAGAAACATTCGAAAATGCATTAAACCTAGACCTGCCATCAATCTAAAAAAAAATCGAAAGAAAAATTAACGATGATATTTTTAGCACACTTTCCAAGCTTAAATTTACGACATTAAACACAAACAAAAACAATTATATAAAAGGGATTTCAAGCCGGTGTACAAACACGTCAGTTACGAAACAGACAATTATACAGGGCGAATCAAAAATAGTAAACCTTCAGTTTATTTTTGAACTGAGGACTATTTAAATTACATATAATTACGAATTTCGTTTCGACCGAGTTCAACTAAATATGATCTTTGCATAGTTTTATTTAATATAAATTTAGACTATAGATTAAAACAAATCTAATCACAACTAACTTTATTAGGGAATTGTATGCGAAGATAATTGACAAATCAGCAGTTTTTTTATCACTTCATGCCTGTGAATGCTGTTTAAAAATGGTAACTTTCCTTCTTTTGAAACAAAGCATCACAAATTAGCCCAGTTTGCAATAATGGAAAAGATAAATAATAGTCATTATCATACAATGCAGTTTGGTTCATCCTCCCATTTCCAAGTACTTCAACGTACGGATGAAAGAAACTCAACGGAACACGTTCACGATTACAATTTCGGATAACTGGTGTAATTTCCATGTGAAATTTATCAGATGAGCCATGGGGAAGTTAGGCTAAAAGTTCATGGACGATAAATTCAGTTTGAGTCAGACGTGGAAGACACAAGAATGTAATCTTATTGGGATGATGCACCTCTCTTGAATTTTTATCGAAGACATGAACCATTCATGTTCACATTTATAGTGAAGGAAGAAACTGCTTCCAGGAAAAAATATATATTATATAGCTTTCATAGCGAACCATTGTTCTGTAGCGTATTATGGTCCGTGTCTATTGTATTAATGATACACTTCGTTTGATGCAACTAACACATTCCTTGTTCAAATGTAGCTATCCCTTACTAGGAATTCTTATAGGAACTGAACTGAGAATGGACAAGGAAAAAACAGACTACAAAATGCTGCGAAAACTAATTTGTGCAATTAAAATAACGCTACGTATAATTGGTGGTTAAATGATCTATTTATTCATATATAATTTCCATAGTTCACGTGTATGCGATGTGAGTCTTAAAAACGTAGAACTCAATAAAAAAAAATCACACCTTCGTGAAAAATTCTTTGATTTAAATCAAATTTGGCACTTACATAGAACAATAGTATAGAAACAGAAATGAATTATAAAATGTGCTCAAAATGTTCTCCGGGGGCCTTTACACAAACCCGGAGTCTAACGCGCCATTCTGTGATTGACGAATCGATTACAGCACGTACGCTGTCCGAGTTTCGAGTCTTCGATATTATTAATCTTCAATTTGGAAACCTTTTCCTGGAGAACTCCCCAAATTTTGAAGTCCACTATATGGGTTCGATGAACTGTGGCGTTTCCAGTTGCAGCACTTCAACTGTTTCTCAAGCACGGCGAGCAACGTAACATCTTATTGAAAAATGTAACAATCCGAGATTTGTCTTAAGTCCGGAACAAGTTTTTTTTGTTCCTACACTATTGTTCTATGTAAGTGCTAAATTTCATGTAAATCGAAGCATTTTTCACGATGTTATGATTTTTTTTATTGGGTTCTATTTTTTTATGACTCAGCTTATACGTACTTATTAATCGTCAAACTTTCCTGTCAATTAAAGCAAAATTGTGCATCTGTAGGAATTCTCAGAATATTGTGTTGTGATGATATTACAGCAGTTACCGATAATCATACTTAAACAGAACTTTTTAGATACGTGACAGTTTGTAAGCACCGAACAGCACTATCTGAAATGTTGTCTGATCGAGATACCAAGATACTGATAAACCTTCAAATTCCATCTGTAGTAACAAAGGAAATGGATATCCTCGTCACTATCCGTTTTTTTTTTTAACAGCAACTTAACGTCAGCACATGATAACCAAGGTTAAAAACAAATATTTATTATCAAACAGCTTCAGGATTTCCCGTTTCAGAATAATATATGTATCAAATGAACATCGAGCAAAGAATCTAACTAGTTTCCATCCTTTTAAAGTAAAAACACCTTCTGTGCAACTATCATGACAGCAGAATTTTTATGAGAAAATAGACTGGGGCTTGGGATTTTCCAAAGGGATTATGGGGAAGCGGAAATGCCTAAATATTGGTCATAATTATCACTTATAATCTTCGTGAGTTATGTAAGCATGCTGCAATTCCCAAACAAACTAGAATTTCATTAGTTTATTTTCATTCCAAGAAGCAGACAAACCACTTGCTATGTATAATTAGACCCTAGCTCATAAATTGGGCATGTACAGTACCTGTAGATGCACAGGTGCTGAGAAAGAATAATTAATTTCGTCCTTGGCAGCAGGTTCTAATACAACAACGCAAAAAAAATCATTAGATTTGTAACAATCGACGTTTTTGCTGATATCTATACAACAACAGAAACAATAAAAAATAGTGCATGTTGCAACAAAAAAAAAACCTTTTGAAGTGTCAGCAGTTCGCTTAGCGTGTTGGAGATTATTGTTGTATGGCAACTAGTTATTACCTAAGCAACAAGTGTTCGCCCATATCTACCCTACGTCATAATATACCTGCAGTAAACGTTGTAAAACATGTAAAAATCGTAGGCTAGGCCAGCCTAGACCTAGGCTCGTTTGTTCGACAACCTTGACATAACACCTTAATTTCTTGTGGGTTAAAACCTTATTGTCTACTGGCACCAGTATACCCATGTAACTCTACTGCACCCTCAGCACGAAATCCATTTCAGAATTAACAGAGTGTCGTGGGGGACCTTCGAGGGGTGCCAGACAAATAATTACATCGGTACCTGAGTAGTTTACTCCGGGTTTTATGCCTTAATTTAGATGACTGAATTGCAATGGGTTTTTTCTGGATTTCAACTTCAAAGCAAAAATAAATTTATTACATACAACGACAAAGAAGACTTATTCAGCAAGGTACCCAACAAGACCACCTCTTTAAATTCAATAAAGACTTTTTAGCACTGGTTCAAATTTGGCATGAGGTTTTGCAGGTGTTCAACTAATCAGGTTGAAGTTTGTTAAGCAAATGACTGTGCATTTTTGTAAAGTAGTGTATAGGCAACATTTTGGGATATAAGAAAAAATAACTACGAAGACTTAATATATTTTCCATGGGATCGTTTTAAACCACCCTGCCACGTTGTATTTTGGAACCAGCTAATGTTGTGCCAGTACATATACTGGTTTTCTCCACCTGTTCTATCAATATTCTCTATTTTAATGTTCTATTGCTATATGATGTCGAGAAGTCGCTCAAAATGTATCGTAAATAATGAACTTTTCAAAGAATCAGCCTATAGAGGTTAGAGTACTGCTGCTATATACTATTATCAGCCATGGTATATTATGCAAGAGGTCAACTATCTGTCAATCGTTGAGAATGTATACACTTGAAATCGTGCTTTGATGTAATGGTTACATCGCCATACCTCAAATTATTTACCTAACACATTTCCTATCTTTAGAGAGGGTAAACATAATAAATAAAACAGCACACGAAGTATAGTCATCATGTACGCGCTATTTCTTAGTTTTAAACCGGTAGTTGTTAACTTAAACTGTGTGTGAAAAAACTTTCAAAATTCGCGAGAAAAGAAGTGATAATGAATGCGTAAAACAGACCAACACCCTTAGTAATCCCTCGATCACATGGTGAAATACAGGGGCGTCACATCCTGTATTAATCTCGCGACAACATTATTTCGACATCTTCGATACCAGATAAAACATGTTTATAGCACGTGCATCATAAATTTTAAAAAGCGGGTCAAATAACAGGCATCTTTTGTTAGCTTTATAAAAGCAACACCACAACACTACGGGCGCCATGTGTTATTTTAATCGCGCGTGTACGAGCGATTAATTCACTGTTTTTGAATTCAATTAATCAAAACGGGCTACCGAGAAACCTAATTTAAGTCATAACACGAATTCCTAGTACGGTATACAGTATGCAACAACAACACTTAACCAGTACTGCTGACCTATCATAACTATGGTAATAAATCTAACATGATTTGCTCATACTCGTTATGCTCCTTTGCACAATACCGAAAAGCTTAAACAAAAATTTTTTTGAATACAAAAGGATCATAGCATATACTTGTTTTAACACGGATGTGGAAAGGTTAAACGCTGCCTTTATTTATGATATATACAGTAGTTGGAAATATCATAATGGCTCGGAGCTTTTTTGAACTACCCTCGTTGTCGATTAAAGTAAATCGATTAACTCGACTGTATATTACGATTTAAGCGCCTGCGAAAGTTCGATAATAACGTTTGATGACACATAAAATGATAATGCAAATTTTACAACAAAGGAGATAAGACAATCTGGCAATTATCATCTGACCTGGCTAGAAAATTGCTTTGAACGAAGTTGGATAGACTGTTGGCCTGGCAGGAACCTTCCTAGCTGGCACAACTGCAACAATTTGCTCAAGTATACCTTATTTACTTATTCTGCAGGAGTTTACATACAAGAATGAATTTTATCGTTCATTCAATTGTGCTTACCGTAGTTGAAAATAGTAACATTAAAAGTTAACAAGGATTTGAAAATGGTCGCATTCAACTTGTTTTCGGTCATTCAATTGTTCAATTTGTTGGCACCAGCTTTCTCTAGTGTCGTTATACTTATTTGCATTATACAGCTTTTAAAACACTTCTGATTTTAATGATGTCTAGACTCGTGTTCAACCCTTTTTTTGTTCTTCAATCAGAGCATTTTGTTTTGGAAAACAAATTAACACAATCCTCTTGAATGCGAAGCAATTATGAATCTGCAATTGCTGTATATATGTTTGATTTACGAACCTTGATAACGACAACTTAAGAAAGGTGCATGTCAATTTTGGACAGAAAAAAAAAACTATTTTCATCATGCATTAATGTATGCTATTTTGAAAGCTAATAGGAAAAAACTTGGAATCCAACATTTTTTGCAAACGCATTCTTACAACTGCTGACAACCACTAGCGCAATTAAAAGATGAGCTAATCGAAATTCTTCGTAACATTATTAGAAAACAGAAGTTTTCCGCCTTAAGACTATAGATAATCCTGTTTGAAGCAACTTAATGCGAATTAATATCTACTGAACTTATAGATTGTGCCTCACCAAAACAAAGCTTTCTAAAAACTTTCATAAAACTGTCAATTTTGAGATAATTTGAATAAAATTATTAATGTTTTGTTTTATTAAAAAGCACTCGATATGGTTAGTATTTTATTCAATCAACTCTATTAAAAAAAAATTAAATTTTCCTATAATTTGCCAATGACATTTTATTTTTAAAAAAATGCCATAATTTTTGAACTGGCAAGTTCAATTAAAAGCATTGTATTGAAGTAAAAGAAATTGTGAGTACACATAATGTTTTTACAATTGTTAACAAATATATATTACAATTTAAAAGTAAATAGGCTGTTAAAGTTAGACTTCCGGTATGGGTAATTCAATGGGTATTCAATATTTGAAGGACACGTTAACGCCCGATTAAATAGGTAAGAGGTTATCTCAAAGCAAGCATCGCTATCAATGATTACGAAGGTGATCAAATTAACCGGAGATTTGGCATGACGCCTATATTAACTCGCGTATCAACTCATTCACATTGATATGAAAAAATGGTTCATCATAGGCTCCCGTTAGGCCTAGAAAGTCAGGAAGCAGATTTTAAGCCAAGTTGTAGAACGTGGTGTTTCGGGAACGTCCCGTTGTTCACCCCCCGAATGTACGACACAAACACAGAGTAAACAAACTAAACTAAATTAAATTATACGAGTTCGGTAACGTCCAAATTTCAAATTCGGAAGAAAAATAAAACACCTGAAAACACTTGTCTGAACTCCACGATAAAAAAGACGAAACTTTCAACGAACGCGTGTAAAAAGACAACTGTATAAGTAATGAGGAGAACAATGTAAACTTACCAGATTTACGATACCGAATTTCAAAGGCACTTTCAAAAACGTAAATATTCCCAACGAAAATTCATCACATATTTAAAGCACTCGCATATCAGCAGTTTGCCATTACGAACTCACCGGCCAAGTCAACCGAAAACATTGGGGTGCACTCGCTTTGCTCCGCCTTCATTCCTTGAATGACACGCACGTTCGATGTTACGGACGATTTAATTGGACAACGCCAGTGTTCTCTTCGGTTCTCATCCAATCATCGTCTTCGTTACATAGCTTACAACAGGTGGCTAGTGAATAGATGCTTTGAAAAGTTGGCGCTGACGTCACAGCCATTTTGGGGTCAAGGTACGCTGAAAATTGCAAGTTTTTTAAACTGGATGATCGCTGGTCGTGAGGTTCTGCCCTCTTGCTTCGTTTAATTGCAATATTAAGCGACAATCGAAAACAAATGACTTGATAATGTCGTTTGATAACTAGCTTCCGCGCACCTAAGACAATTAACATCCTACTTGACAATTTAAAAAATGTGTGCTGGCTATAAATTTCTAAAGAAAATCATTATGAAAAGTTAGGTTGGATGAATTTTAATGAGCATACTTCCTAGTTATAATCGAAAATAACCTAAAACATGCTAGTTTTTCAAGCCATGTTGCGCGTTGGTTTTTAGAAAAAAAAACTTAAGGTCATTTTAGAAAATTAATTGAAAATTATTGTGGCATATTGCCAACAGATTCCCAGTTTTTGCAAAAATATCTTTACACATTAAACAAGCACATCAAATTAATAAAGCTCAAAGTTCTTATTCAGAAAATTCTCAAACATCTGTTGAGCTTATCTAGAATTAAAAAAAAAATATTATTTCACAGAAACTTTTGCAAATCTTCTAAAAAAATTACTAATAGCCTATTAACAGGATTTATATTGGTATAATAATTTTAATAAGGCACAAATATTCACTAAAAACTACTATTTATTAAAAGATTATGAAAGTTTCTGTGACTTAAGAAAAATACCTTTAATACTTCAACTGGGAGTGGATTACTTGGGATTACTTTAACTTTGCTCGCAGTCGATTTAACAAAAGTCTTCATTAAGACAAGCATAGTAAGATTCAGTAGCGATGATCTGTTGTCCAGTAATCTCAACAGGTTTCGTGGCTTTTGCAGTTTACATAATGTACCGGAATATCCCAAGAATAGTTTGCGGTCTTATTTCTTGAGCCTTAAAATTTAAACTTATCAAATAAAACGAATAGTTTAGAACTTACAGTTTTGCTATGGTTAAAAATATAAAAACTCGCAAATATTGGCAGCATCTCAAAATGCATGATTTTCAAATATCCAGAAGTCATATTTCAAATACACGAGACCAATAATAATTAATATAATTACCATTTTAATTAAAAATTGTATTAATATACTTCATGTGCCACGCAAACATGGTTGTAATTGTTCTATTGTTGTTTAGTTGTTATTTTTCTTCCTATGATTCAAGATTTTGATATTTATTTTTTATTTAATTTTTCAGTCATCTCCGGAACAGCCTGAAAAAAAAGTTTGCATATTAAACTGCTAGCAACAAGTGGAAATTACATCATATCATAAAGACCAACCTTAAATAAGTCCGCTACGATTCCGTAATCAGCTACTTGGAAAATGGGTGCCTCCGGGTCTTTATTGATGGCAACAATAGTCTTGCTATCCTTCATTCCAGCTAAATGTTGAATTGCACCAGAAATCCCAACTGCTATGTACAGTTCCTGCAAGGTAGGGTATAAAATATTAAATGAGTTGTAATAATGAAAGGTTACCTCAATGTGCAAAAACCACTTTTAACATCACTTCAATCAATAACACAGAACTTACTGGAGCAACTATTTTTCCCGTTTGTCCAATCTGCAAGTCGTTTGGAACCATTCCAGCATCTACAGCAGCTCGAGATGCACCAACAGCTGCACCCAACTTATCAGCAAGATCGTAGAGCAGTTTGAAATTATCACCGGTTTTCATCCCACGACCTGAGAAATTAAATCAAGGATGGGTGAATACAAGCAAAAAAAATAAATTTCAAATTAATGTTATATATGTTTAAACTTGTTGAAAGCTTACCTCCGGATATTACAGTTTTAGCACTTGTTAATTCTGGTCTATCACTCTTACTAAGTTCTTGGCCAAGAAACGTAGACACATCGTTTTTAATATCAGCAGATGGTGCTGAAAAATGGAGAAAAATCATTAAAACCAAAAGCATTTTGTAAAACAGCTGAATTTTCCAAATCTATTTTGATAAACGAGCAATTTAATTAAAATAAAATTATATGAATAAGTCGGAGGTTGTTTTTTTTCTATTTAATTGTAATTTAAATGTTGAAAGTACACAAAAATTTTTTAGCTATAAAATTTTTAAAAATAACATCCCACGTTGATGAAGATTTTTTTCCATTAAATTATTATAATTCAAATGATACTAAAAATAAAAGGTAATTTTAAGCGTAAGTTTTACCTGCTTCAGAACTAGCTGAGCCACCTTCGGTATTGGCAGCTTCAAATGCAGTCCCACGTACAGAGATAACTTTCACTGGATCCAAACTCTTTAGGGTCAAAATAGCATTACCTAAGCAATAATGTAATATTCATTATGCTTAAGATTATAAATTGCTCACTGACTGAAAGAAGTGTTGCACAGAACATACCTGCATATATAGTTCTTATAAAGGTATCTGCAGACTTGATTCCTATAATGTCGGTGATAGGGGAAACATCCAACTTGGCAGCAACTCTTGGAAGTAGATTCTAAACAAATGAATCATTAAATATACCGACAAATAAGTATTTGCATTGAATTTCAAAAATGATGGAATGCATCATTTATAATCTAACCTTTCCAAATGCTGTTGCAGCTGCTATGATGTGCGTGAATTTAAATTGATTTTGAGTAGCCACAATAAGAGGTGTCAAACTTTCTGAAAACACAATTGAGAAATTTACCAAAGAAAAATCGGAATTACAATTATCTTAAAAACAAGGATAAAACTCTTGAAGAGAAGTTATTACCAGGCAGAAACCCGTTAAAAGCCGGATTCTCGGCTATTAAAATTTTCTGGATGCCAGGAACCTTTTTTAGCTGATCGACAACCTAAATACAAATTCATGTGTGTTGGTTTTTAAATTTTTATAGTATTTACACAGATTCAATAAATACAAATAAACACTTACAGGTCCAACTTTGGATCCAGCCACAATACACGAAACATCTCCTCCTACTTTCGAAGCAGCTGTAACTGCATTTAAGGTGGCCGGTGTTACAGTCTCATTATTATGTTCTGCGATGATAAGGGTACTGCTGAACCGCTTTAACAAATATTTTGACTGAAAGTAGAAAAATGTACACAATTTTTATTTTGTAGACCAGAACTCAACTTTTCATTTATTTTCACAAAATATCTTGGATTATTTCATCTGGGGGAATTTGGTGCAAAAAGTGTACAGAACAAAAATTTGTAATGTCAAAGAGTTAAGACGCCGAATTTTGGCCGCTTGGGATGAACTTGATCAAGCAGTAATCCACATGCCAGGAGGTATACTTGCCCAATGGCGCAAGCACCTCCTGACATGTTTGTTTTTTGATTTTTAACATTAGCCTATTTCTGCAACTAAGGCTAAACACCAACGTCAGGGGATGAGCCTTCATCTCTTATCTGGGAATTTTGCTTACAAGGGACTTCCACCCCCTCTCAAGGGATCTTTAACCTGCTACAATCAACACCGGACCTCGGTTTAAACTCTCATCCGAAAGACCCGCCACTTAGGGAATTTCTCCCATCCGTCGAAATTCCCACCGACCTCGACCGGGGAGCGAACCCCACATCTTAGGATCAAGAGGCAAACACGTATTAAACCCACTCGACCGCTGGCGTCGGCCCTATGGGTATGTGTTACAGCAGATGGAGGACACTTTGAGCACAATTTGAAATAGCTGTTTTGTTCGTATGTTTCTTGCCTATATGTATTTGTGCAAAATTAGATTTACTTTGATTAAATAACAAAAAAAAAAGTTACGAAATTATGAAAAAGGTTCCTCCCGTTTTTGTGGCCACCCTGTATAAGGCATTCCTGTCTATTACTTCACATCAGAAGTCTTTTTCAACATACTTACGCGTGACAAGGCTATACGATATACTGCCTTTTAGTACAATAAATAAGTTAATACAGTTTTGTCAATATACCAATATTGAATAAAAATTGATGGAAGATTTAAGCAGACGATCAGTCGTCCATAGGTCATCAATCTAAACAGATAATTCAATCTTTTGGGGTCGCCGGCTGAAAACCAGCATTAACATTAGATTATGCGTATCGTTAACTATGACAACTGGTGTAAATTTGTGTTTAAAATAAAGCATAATATATCTTACGCCATTATTAACGTTGGCTGTACTTCTTGAAAACGCCAACATTCTGCCGATGTGCAAAATGAACAGGCTACTAGGCGACTGACGACGTAACAACACGAGTGCCCACAGCGCCACCTATCGATAACAGCAGGTCGCCAAGGGCGATCCAAGGACAAAACTACGGCAGGCACGTGGCGTCCTCTTCCGGGAGTTCCGAGAAGCAAGGGCGTAATCTGTGAAAACGACGATTTAATATCAAAGAGAGATAAAATATTTACTATCTTGTTTGCTAGTAGTTAGTTGGTCATCTTCAGATTGCTAGACGAGTCATGAATACTCTTCATATTTTACGCGCTCTGGTAAGCCTGTCAACAAAACCGGTTAAACCCCGTTAAACCAGCATGAGTAGCTAGGACACGTTTAAATTGCATATCGATGTCATATAATATATATTGAAAAGATCTGTTTTCAATTCCTAAATAAATACGAGCTAAATATCATGTTTGAAGTACCGATGCTCGATACCCCCTAAAACTGCACATGCAGTTCGATCTATGCGTTCTATCCTTTTTATTTTTCCTGTTTAAAAATAGACCTTGCACGTCTTGGCAAAGCTAGTATGTATTTGTGCTATAAATATTTGTCACAATGATACGTAACGTATACATATTTATAATTTACCCACTGGTTTAATTGTTGAACGATGGTATATCTGATGAAGTTGCACTTCGTTGACACAACGTAATTAATTCCTTTTAGAGTGGCACAATTAATTTAAAATGCAAATGCCATTTGTGACTTTGCCAAAACAAATGTTTAGCAACCCAATGCCAACCTTTCTATGTCTACAAAACTAAAAAGTTAACCTCTATCAGGTACAAGTGTTGGGAAAGATTGCATTTTTTGTCACTCGATCGTGCATGCATCAATCATCACTCGGGAGAAAGCCTCGACGCATCACTATAATTAAATTCACAATGCTCGCCATTCCCGTTCATTTCATGACAGTTTTATGAAAGGACAGAACGATAATGTTCAAGTGAATTACAACCCTGTCCCTTTCAATGGGTGAAATTTGCAAACACACTCACAGCCAAACAAAAAGAGATAATAAAAATTAAAATTGTTTAAAATAGCTTGATAAATCAGCATGGGTATTATTTTGTCTTTTTTTACTTTGAAATGGTAATTTTTTTTTTTAATTAATAAACAAGTATGAAAAATGTCCGTTAATTTGAACTTGCAGGTGGCAGCATGAGAATGCAAAGTGGGAAGGTGGGGGTGCAAAATCCGCATTAATCTTAACAATTTTGATAAATCTTTTACTTCTTTTAGGGCGTCCAAGGAGCCCGGTTGAGCTCAAGGTGCTATTCACAAGGCCACAGAACTATAACTCTCATACCTGGAGATGGTATCGGCCCAGAAATATCGGCAGCCGTTCAGCAGATTTTTGTGGCTGCATCTGTACGTAGTTTGTCGTGTATCCAGTGGTGATTTCAAATTGATCTGTTCGTCACTTTCGGCTGTATCGACTTTTAGGTACCGCTTCAGTGGGAAGTCGTGGACGTAACTCCAGTAAAGGGACCAGATGGCCAGTTCGGAATTCCGCCAGCTGCCATCGAGTCGGTAAATCGAAACAAAGTTGGGCTCAAAGGACCATTGATGACACCTGTAGGAAAAGGACACCGTTCTTTAAACTTAGCGCTGAGAAAGTAGGAATATGAGAGAAATGTATTCAAAACTTCCCAAATTTGCTAAACTTGCAAGTTAATAATTGTAAATAAATTGAATTTAGGGCATTTAGTCTGTACGCTAATGTTCGGCCATGCCGATCGGTTGAGGGCTATGAAACCTTGTACAAGGATGTCAATGTGGTGACTATTCGTGAGAACACTGAGGGTGAATACAGTGGAATAGAGCATGAGGTGAGAATGTTTTATTTGGAAAAGGCAGAGAAAAGTACATGCAATGCATTAGGAAGCATTATGAATTGTTTGTTTCCAGTACATTGTAGTTGCGTGTTTTTAGATTGTCCCAGGTGTTGTGCAGAGTATTAAATTAATCACTGAAGATGCATCGAAGCGAGTGGCAGAATATGCGTTTAATTATGCAGCGGCCAATGGAAGGCACAAAGTGACTGCTGTGCACAAGGCTAATATAATGTAAACTAATTGGAATGCATGTAACGAATGTATTGAAAATATATTTGCAAAAAATTGAACCTGTTGCTATTATTCCATTCCATAGGCGAATGTCTGATGGATTGTTCTTGAAATGTTGCCGCGCGCAAGCGGAGAAACACCCGGACATCAAATTTCAAGAGCAGTATCTTGATACAGTTTGTCTAAATGTAAGTTGATGTTTCAAATGTTTTTTTTATTCACGAATCCATTATTTGATAGATGGTTTTACTCATAGATGGTGCAAGATCCTTCTCAGTTTGACGTTTTAGTTATGCCCAATTTGTACGGAGATATATTAAGGTAAATGCAAAATCTTTGACAGTTTTTAATATTGTGGGAAGGGTATTCTAATTGAAATCATTCAATTGGCTTTTTTTATAGTGATTTATGTGCTGGATTAATCGGTGGTCTGGGAGTTACACCGAGCGGTAACATCGGACATGACGGAGCATTGTTTGAATCGGTAACTTGTTCACCAAACTTTATTACTGTATAACTAATTCTAACTGCAGCTCAATGAAAATAATTGTGTTTTTTTTCTTAGGTTCACGGGACAGCACCTGACATTGCAGGTCAGGATAAAGCAAATCCCACGGCATTGTTACTTAGTGCAATCATGATGCTAAGATATTTGGAATTGAATACTTTTGCAGAAAAAATTGAGCGAGCTTGTTATGAAACAATTAAAGAAGGAAAAGTGAGCAAAATTTCCTTCTAGAAAAACTTTTCGTAACATTTCAATAACATTTTTGAAATGTCTTATATAAAAATTGTTTGTTATTCTATTTTTTTAGGTGAGAACTGCTGATTTAGGTGGTAAAGCGAAATGTTCTGAATTCACTAGTGAGATTTGCCAAAAAATCCAGTGAAACTTGCTGTAAAGTTTTCCCCAACTCCTGCTGTCGTCTCAATATATCAAACTCAGCATTGGTATTAGTCTTCGCAATTACAGGAACACCTAGTCAATGATAGAAATTAGCAATTGTCATTCTAAGGCATTTAGGAGGTTTATGTAGGCCCCTAATTTATTTGGTACCCATTATTTAGTCCATGTGTGCTTTATGAGTTGATTTTTCGTTTTATTTATTATCCATCGAATTTTAATTTGTTAAAAATGTTTAACACTTTTAAACAAGTAATCTCCATTTTTCATACAAATCCTCAAAGCAATTCAAGGCTAACAATGGATGCAAAAGGAGATTATATTTGAGATTTTACAGTCCCATTTTTTTGAGTGGTGCTACATTTACTCCCTTATGCAAACGGCCTGCATTTATGACTGGTTTTAGGATTGTGTTGACAATTTGCTACGGTTTGTCGATTTTTAAAGTAAATTAGTTAACAATTAATTCCGGCGAACATTTATTTTAAACAAAATGTGATTATTTAGTTTTTTGTTTTGTTTAAATTTTTCACTCTTGCACTTTAATCTTCCAGAAAGTCTTTATACATAAAGAATTATTTGTAACCTAAATACAATATACGTATGCAGAGAAAATAAACTGTTCTAGATATTGCCTAGCCTTCAAGTTTACTTGTATTAATTATGATGATTCAAATAAATTTGTTTTTCACGTATTCATCCAGTGGCTTAGTATTGCGCAATTTCAGGGGCAACATGAGTGAAAAATATTTGTACAGATTTGCGCTACATTTTAAAAGCAATCTGTTTTTTTCCCCTCTAGCTCCTGATTTACACAATTTTTAAGCAGAAATGACCCGATGACCATGTGTCGGTTTTAGCTCAAAAGTTTAATGTTCTCGGTTTTATTGTCCCTGCAAAATTTATCGCAAACTGTGTACTTTTATTCGTATTTCCCCCATTTTATTGGACAAATGATACTGTTCTTACTGCTCCTAGCATCCTATGCAAATTTATCACCTAGACAACTAGTGACGCAACATTACCCATAGTGCAACGTTTTTTAAAAATAACAACATTAAACTACAACCAGCTAGAAATTAAATTTCTTAATTTCGCAATCTACGAAGTGCGTTTAAATCAACATATATCACGCCTAGGTTTTTGTCAAAGCTATTCTGATATAAATTTTCATAATTTTGTTATCTGTACAAATTGAAATTGGTTGTAGAAGTTCAGTTACTACAAGTTACGTCAGCTTCAGAGTATTAAAAATGGCGGCCATGTGTGCCCTTCTTTTGCAGAAGCCCTGCAATAAGTCGTCTGTTTTTCTTAAATTACTGTTCAGCTATCACGGTAAAAACTATTTAAACGAATCTCGGTGTTTCCATTGCACTAAAATGGCATTTAATCATAGCCTGCGAAAATCACTAACTCAGTGTTGCAAGGGTACACGTGGGGTCACCATGCCCTGCACCGTGAACCCGAATTTCAAGGGATGTACCCAAGTGAGCAGTAAACATTTTCACAATTTCTCCGTCTCATCATGTGCTAGGAGATTATCATCCCTCAGATATCCGACAGTGTTCAATGGACAGTTATTCACCAACTCCAGTGCAGACATTAAAAATTTAACGCCCTCCCAGTGCGACAGCTTTAGGTATTTCTGCTCAAAAAAAGATGATAGTGGTGGTATTGGTTCCTCCCCACCCTCTGGTGCAGCAGCATCTTCAGGTGGGGATGATGAAGATGATGATGGAGAGTATTCCGATGGAGATTCATCGCCTTATCCCGAATCTACCGTGACAGTGCCAGCCACTATGACCGTGCCGGAAGTTTGGCCCCAAGTTCCAGTGGTGGCCATCAACAGGAACCCGGTTTTCCCAAAATTCATTAAAATTGTGGAGGTATCGTATGGTATCTAAGGTGCAATGTAGAAAATTCTAAGCCATGTACTTAAAATGTGAACTTTCGATTTATTTGCAGGTCTCAGATCCATCTCTCATGAAACTGATTAGAAGAAAAGTGCGTTTGAATCAGCCCTATGCCGGAATATTTATGAAAAAAGCAGAGTATGTATTTATTGTATTGCGAGACAGCAACGAGTCTTCATTGACATTGGCGTTTAGTTTAATAAGATAATTTTGGTGGAGATTTCCACTGACATCATCACAAACCCAGTCCCGTGCCGCATGTTGTATTAAAATTATAGTATTATAATTTTAATTTTTAGAAATGAAACTGAAGTGGTTAGTTCGCTCGATGATCTGCACCAAGTAGGCACGTTTGTACAGATTCACGAACTTCAGGATTTAGGCGAGAAATTACGGATGATTGTAATGGCACACCGAAGGTGATTTGAGTAACAGTTATAGAGAATTGCATTTTGGTTTATAACATTAAAGTGAAAACAAGTATCACATGTTGTGTTTTGTTAAAAATTCCAGAATAAAAATTAAAAGTCAGCTTATTGAGGAGCAATTGGAACCTGTCGCTGGTAATGTATAAGAACACATCTTGAGAAGAAAAAAAATGCCAATTTGTTCAATTCTTAGTAATTTCTTGCTATTAATTTTAGAGGAGGATGAGGGATTATCAAAACGGCGTCGCCGACGCAGGAAAAATAATTCTTTCGAAGGCCTTGCGGCTGTGGAAGGAACAAAGACCGAACCAGTTGCTGAACCTGCGACTCCATTGGCTAACAAAGTGTTAATGGTAGAAGTCGAGAATGTCAATCACGAAAAATTCATAAGCACGGAAGAAGTTAAGGTGAAATAACGTTCTATTTTTAGATTATTTTACATAAAATATGTAAAGTAATGTGAAGATTTTCAAAATATTGACACTTATTAAATTATAACAATCCATGACTAATTATATGCTATTTGTTGCGATATAATTACACTTTTTTTATCAGGCATTGACTCAAGAAATTGTGAAAACAATTCGAGATATCATATCTCTGAATCCTCTGTATCGTGAATCGGTTCAACAAATGATTCAGGCTGGCCAGAGGGTGGTCGATAACCCTGTGTATTTAAGCGATCTCGGGGCAGCTTTAACAGGCGCAGAACCTCATGAATTGCAGCAAATTTTAGAAGAAACCAATGTAAATATACATCTTGAGAGTAGTCTGTTTTGTTATTTTTATCAGAGTGACATTATATGTTACATCTTTCTTTTTCAGATTCCAAAGCGTTTGCTAATTGCTTTATCACTACTTAAAAAGGAGTATGAACTTAGTAAATTACAACAAAAGATTGGTAAAGAGGTAAGGCTTTTTACAAAGAGAACATTAGATGATATTTTCTAGGATCTTGCACGAAATAAGTGTTTTAAATTTATTTTTTTAGGTAGAAGAAAAAGTGAAAGCGCAGCATAGAAAATACATGCTTCAAGAACAGCTAAAGATCATAAAAAAGGAACTTGGATTAGAAAAGGAAGATAAAGATGCCATTGAGGAGAAATTTAGAGAGAGACTAAAAGTAAATATCTAAAGTATTTGAATGTAGTATTTGATGTAATCAAATTAGGTTTACTTATGAATTTGTAATCAAAAATAGGATAAAATTGTTCCACAATCAGCTATGGAAGTAATCGATGAAGAATTAAGTAAACTGTCATTTTTGGACAACCATTCCTCAGAATTTAAGTTAGTGTATTGTTTTTTACCCTTGTCCAGCAATAAACCACTGGAATCAATATGAACTAATTTTATCATATTTTCACTCAATATAGTGTCACTAGAAATTATTTAGATTGGCTTACTAGTATGCCTTGGGGCATAGCCAGCAAAGAAAACGTGGCCTTGGAAGAAGCCAGAAATGTTCTGGAGGAAGATCATCATGGCATGGAAGATGTGAAAAAGCGAATATTGGCAAGAAATTAATTCCTGACTTAGTTAATCCAAATGTGAACTTACTTTAAGATACTAAATTGACTGTCTTTTAAAAGGAATTTATTGCAGTCAGTCAACTAAAGGGTACTACACAAGGAAAGATTTTATGCTTTTATGGACCCCCAGGCGTTGGCAAAACGAGCATTGCCCGCTCAATTGCACGTGCTCTCAATAGACAGGCAAGCCATTTATAAAGTTACAACAAATTGCAGAAAAATGCTAGAATATCCATAAATTTAACTATAAAATTATGTTCAATTTCTCATAGTTGTAAAACGTGTGCATGTGTTTATAGTATTTCAGATTCAGTGTTGGTGGCATGGCTGACGTTGCTGAAATTAAGGGGCATAGGTAAACATTTGTGTATAATTAAATAATTTGCAATAATTGTTTTCAAATTTGGGCTAAAATGTCATTAAACATTATGCTATAGGCGAACTTACGTTGGTGCCATGCCAGGCAAAGTGATTCAATGTCTTAAGAAGACAAAAACAGAAAATCCCTTAATCCTAATTGACGAGGTGAGTTAGTGAAATGTAGTTACAGTACATCGTCTGTAAATAGCGGGCGTTAATTTACTTCCATATCTAATTAAGGTGGATAAAATGGGCCGCGGCTACCAAGGAGATCCAGCATCTGCGTTATTGGAATTGTTGGACCCTGAGCAAAATGCCAACTTTCTGGATCATTACTTGGATGTGCCAGTTGATCTATCCAAGGTATGATTATGATACTTAGTCAACAAGTACAATTGCTAATAAACTATTTGGCAATATTTAAATTTGATCATTCTCTAGGTATTATTTATATGCACTGCAAACGTCATCGACACTATACCTGAACCCTTAAGAGATCGAATGGAAATGATCGACGTTTCAGGATATGTAGCAGAAGAGAAATTGGCAATTGCACAGGTAAAAAAGGAGAAACTGGAATTGTTACTTATCCTCACAGTAATGTATATATACGCTTATAAATTTCATTAAAAAATACTCACGTTTATAGAAGTATTTGATTCCACAAGCTCGCAACGATTCTGGGATCAGCACTGAACAAGTGCTCATCAAAGATGATGCCCTTCATGCTCTTATTAAATCTTACTGTAGAGAAAGCGGTGTCCGTAACCTGCAAAAACACATTGAAAAGGTAAACTTTAATGATTGAGCATAGTCGTTTTTGTACTGTACTTTAAGATAAATTTATGATAAAAACAATGAACTGTGTTTTGTTTTAAAGGTTTTAAGGAAAGCTGCCTACAAAATAGTTAATAACGAATGTGCTACTGTGGACGTTGGTGAAAACAACCTTCAAGATTTTGTTGGCAAACCAATTTTCACTCACGATCGAATGTACGAAATCACCCCGCCTGGTGTTGTCATGGGATTAGCATGGACTGCCATGGGTCAGTTTATTCAATACACTACTTTTGACCCGAAGTGTTTATGCAATTATAATGTTTTAAGGGTATAATCCGTTTTTCCTTATAAACATGCAGGTGGCTCCACGTTATTTATCGAAACCACGTCTCGAAAAGTATTCGATAAAGAGGCAAAAGAGGATGGCTCGTTGGAATTGACAGGTCATTTGGGAGATGTGATGAAAGAAAGTGCAAGAATTGCCTACACTTTTGCACGATCTTACATGTCCCAGAAAGATCCTGACAACCATTTTCTATCAAAAGGACACATTCACTTGCATGTTCCAGAGGTAAACTACACCTCGAGATTTATAACATATATATTTGCTATTTAGGTGTATTTCTCATTAATATATTTGGGTGGGACTTCAGGGTGCAACACCTAAAGACGGTCCCAGTGCCGGATGCACAATTGTCTCGGCCCTTCTTTCATTAGCCATGAATAAACCAGTGAGGCAGAACTTGGCAATGACTGGTGAAGTATCACTAACTGGAAAAATTCTCCCTGTTGGTGGTATTAAGGAAAAGACAATTGCGGTTTGTAACCATTTATTCTACAAACGATCAATTTTAAATGAGGAGTAAATAATTTTATAACATCGTTTTATCGTTCCTTTTTGTTTTGCAGGCGAAACGCGTGGGTGTAAAGTGCATCATTTTGCCATCGGAAAACCGAAAAGATTATTCTGATCTCCAGTCGTTTATCACCGACGGATTAGAAGTGCATTTTGTTGAAAAATACGAAGACGTCTTCAACATAGTGTTTTCCTAACTAGAGAACATATTTTTCATGAGCATATCTTAATTTTTAAAAAGACTTTCAACTAAAAACCGTACCAGTTGTTCTTGAATCAATATAAATGTTACGCTCTCAGACTGCATATGAATATATATATAACGAATAAAATATTTCCAGAAAATATTAATGTCTCCGCAACATTTTTAAAGGTATAATTGCCTACATGTCCATTGCATGCTTTTTTTTTTCAAGAAATATGGAATTACAGGGGGGACTCAGCAACTTTAAAATTGTTTTATTTGTATTCCTTCTTGTAACTTGTAACTAACCTTCATATAAACTCAATATTTAGAGCATTGCAAATTATAGATATAAATACAATTATATTTTGCATTTCTTTTTATTTGATTAGCAAAGCTTTTTAGGTGTTTTAGGTAATTCCGGGTTTAAGTAGAGAACGTGGTCTAAGAAATCCTTATAATATGTTTTGTGATTAGAATGCAAAGTAGTAGACTAAATTGTTTATAAAATCATAGACTCATTAGTGATAAAATATTCCATGTCAACAAAAAGTAGTCGCACATTATTTATTATAACTTCCTGTATCTGCCAGTAATTGACATGGTCTTCTAAAAAAAAAAAAAAGGTTAGAAGCAAATTTAACAAATAATTAATATGTTGGCATCAAATTGATCACCAATTTATGTGCGTCAAAACGACCTTCATCACACGTTTTCAATTTTTTGTTCATAAATAAAATGTTGACAAATAAATGCCATGCTGAACCAATGCATTTTTATTTATATATTAGTGGTGTTTTAAATGACCAGGCTATTTATGCATTTAAATTACTTGTAGATGTGATTTAGTGATAAAACATGTCTGATTTAAGGTGGACCGTGGAATATAACCTTATCACTTTCAATGGGTGAAATTTTAAAACACACTCACGGCCAAACAAAAAGACATTAAATAAAAATAAAAATTGTTTAAAATAATTTGATAAATCGGCAATTGAAATGATTGTTGTTTTTCACTTTGAAATGGTTGATTTTTTTAAAATTAATAAACAAGTTTGAAAAATGTCCGTTAATTTCCTGCCATCAACGGACATATACTAAGACATAGTAAGACATATACTATAGTCTGCCGGCAGAAATTTGTATACTGACAGCATTTTAGAAATTATTTCTCTGAGAACTAAATTGCATAAAGATAAAACTCATAATTACTAACTATAATGCATTTTAAAGTGGCTTTGCATTTACAAAATAGATTTACTTTAAAAATTTACTTTGATAAATGTAGAATCGGCCTAAAACCTAAACTTATTTGTGAATTTTTTCGATGTTGGTGCTAACTTTAGAATCGTTTCAAACTATCTCTAACGCTGCTAATTGTGCAAAAATAAAATTTCGTTGTACTCTCAAGAAGATGAACATAAAATATTTGAATAAGAAACAATTATGATAAAAACAGGTGGTGATGAAATCATAATTTGACATTACCAATTAAGTACATGTCGCAAAATATGACGACTTTTAGCACAGTGTTCAACTAATTCATGTCTGTTTTATATATCAAGCTTGATATTTTCACTTGGAATTCGCTACATTACATTACGTTTAGGGGTTAGATATGGAGGTAACATACTCGTAATTCATCTTGAAATGCAATACGTGCATTAATCGTTAACTTGCATTAAGAGTTAATGAAATCCTTTTAACGAATTAAGTTGGAGACAATGGAACGCAGGTACCAAAATAAGATTCCTGTGAACTTAGCTTACTCAATTAAGTCAACAATGTTAAACGTATTCTGATGATGGAGTGGGTCAATTATATGCATTGAAAATTTGAAATAATATAAAAAAGAGAACTGAAGTGCTTTACGAAGCTAAGTTTCAGATTTCTAATTGAATATAAATTTTAAGTTTTGACTAAATGACAAGCCCGTGTACCAATCCACTTACTAATGCTACTTAATTTATCGGCAATTTTTTTTTAGAAAAAATTGGATAACAATGCGAGTTTACATGTACATTATATAAAAAAATGCTATCCATGAAATTTATGTATAAAAAACAGGAAATTTTTAAAAAATAAAAAATCACTATAGTAATAAAAAAAAACTAAGTAGTATAATTTTCTATAATTCATCACTACAAAAAAATGCATAAAATATTTGCATAATTTCAATGCAAATTTCAGTGCAATTTAAACTTTTTAGCTTGCAAAACAAAATCCCAATAAATAGCACCTTTCATATCGAATGTCCACATGGAAATACATGCAATATCAGAATTGCATTGTTTTTGCAATTGTGAATTTTAAATTTAATTTCACAGCATCCTCACCACTGTACCAATCTAACAATATTTTGTTTTTGTTGTCTGGAATCTGGATACGACTTCGTATCTATAGTATAAACTTCTAATTAAGCCAAGGTTAATATAAATAGCAGCAGATTGGAGAGTCAAGCTTAAAGATAATCTTTGAATTCTAATTGCCAAATTATGTTTTAAAAGATCCAGAAAAAAAAAAACTGATAATGCATTTTTTCGGTTGTTCAATGTTTAAACACGTGAATGTTTTTATTAAGCACTTATTAACCTACTTTTTTTAGCTTAATCGCAAATGAGATCAAACAAATGGGCTTGTTTCTTTTATGTTACTCTCGTAGAAGTCAACAAAAACATCTTCCCATACAAGTTAATTGCTGGTTTTATCGGCCATCTTGGAATTTTGGAGGAAATTTTAAAATGCAAATGGTGGACACGTGACAACATGTGAGACGTTAAATAAAAAGGGCTCCTGTAATCCAATTCTGTTCCGTGAATGATATTCTCTCATTAAGCTTAAAACAATCCGAGCGTTAAGTATATACTTGATCTATTGTAAGCCAAGATAAAATGGCCGCACATGTGCTTTCTGTCGTTGCAGTTATCCTGGTTAGCATGACCATGGTGATGGCCCAATCAGGACAAGTTGACTATGATATTTTGCTTAATAACGAGGAATACGTTAAAAAGCAGTTGGCCTGCGTTTTAGGAGAAAAACTGGACTGGTGTGACAAAATTGGCAACAGAATCAGACGCAAGTATATTATGTTTTATAAAAAATTTGGATTTAAGGGTAATCGGTGAATAGATGAGTTATTCTACACATTATAGTCCTGTTACCTGTGCCATGTATAATGTATTCATTATAGAATAAATTCACTTTGAACAGAGTTGATGCCCGAAAATGCCAAAACCGGAACTTGCCCACAATGCAATGACCAGGAAAAGATCTACATTGTGAAAGTTGCACAAAAAGTAAAGAAGTCCTATCCTGCAGAATGGAAGAAATTTTTGGAGGTTTATAAAGTGCCTGTTGCGATACAAGAAAGTTTTTTGCAAACTAAAGCATAAAAATATCGGTCGACAAAGACCTCAAGTAAGTTATTTTAAATTGTACTTACAATTTACAAATGAACTGTGTTTTTGTAAATGTGGATTTTTGGTGCATACACTAGGGACCCTATACAACGTTAAATGGGGTCCCGAATATCCATTACAAATTACAACGTTTCACTTTTGAAAAGTCTGGAATGTTTACTTGCTCTAGACCGTCATATAAACACAATAATATGTTGTCAGGTAATCACATTTGAATGTCCCATATGGAAAAATAATATGCGATAAATATATTTTTGAAAATATATTACCCATATATTGAAAATATACCAAA
>JAQGBW010001364.1:0-26844 GCA_034698625.1 Julus scanicus
TTTTAAATCGGACGTTTGGTTGCTGAGAAAAACACATTTTTACTTGATTCATGCAGATGAGTCGATTTTTTTGCACTCAAGTGTATGTTTAAAACCTTGGGAAAGTCTGGAATTATGCTTAAAATTTTTGGTAAACACAAGTTTCATCCAGGTTTCCAGGTTAGGAAATTACCGTTAATTAGAAAAATATATAGGATGGGCCTTGAATTGAGCTTGGATTTTTTAACAAACTTGCTGGACACTATTTTTCAAAAAAAATTTATGGATGTCTATGAGAGGGGAAAAGGACAATTTTTAGTTTGATGTTGAGGTGGTACACCTCCGAAAAGTCGGGAATTGTATGTTATACATCGATTTATGCTTGAAATTCTTACCCGCGTTAATTGAGAATTTTCTGTTATTGGCACAAATTTGTGTGGAGTTTCGTCATGGGAAGGTTTCTTCAAATTTAAGGGTTGAGCTTTGAAATCCGTGGGAATTATGCTTACAATTTGTATTAAAGACCAGTTTATGCTGGATTTTCTTGTCCAGGTTGGAAAATTTTATGTTAATCAGAAAAATCCTATAAAAAAAATCAAACTATCTTTTTTTTTTTTCAAAATCTCTAGAATGTTTTTCAAACTAGTATATTATGGTTTTTGGTCGTTTGTGCTTGGAAATTAATAAAAAGAGCCTTGAAATAAGCTTGAATTTTTCCCAGTAAATTTGCTGGATTTCCTGATACTGTTTATTTATTCGCACTATCAAAACATTTTCTTATTCTTTTAAGTAGCTGTGAAATCACCTACAAAAATCACTTTAAAAAACCCACTAACAACTATACTTAATTCAGTGGTTTAGAGTCGATCTGAACTTCCTCAGTGGGAAGTGCAGGCATGAAATGTTACCCAAGACCCAATATTTTGCTAATAATGGAATGTATAAAAATGTAATCCTTGAGTGATGTAAGAGTGCACTATGCAGCATATGAATTTCTTATCAGAATTGCTGATATGATTAGTGTGACTTGTTAGCGCCCACGCTACAATTTACGATCATAACCAACGCAGTGTTGCGAGATTTTCATATACGAACTTTGGATGAAATACACGTTTTTGTATCTTAAAAACACGAAATGAGATGTGGCCGAATTATGGAGCGAGCCCCGTGAAAGGGGGTTAGTTTTTCCACCGTCATCCTTGATGAGAAATCCAAATCGTGGAAAAGTGCAACGTACTTTTGCTCTTCATATTTTTCCCATGGCAATTTGAGAACCTTGAATAAGCAAAAAATAATACTCTTGAATTCCTCCACATTTAATAAGCGAGTTTGGCATTGTTGTGACTACAAATTTTGAGAAAAAAATAGTAATTCATGTATATATTCTAGTCTGACATTGAGACAAGCCAGGCAGGTTTTATATCACTTCTCTGAAAATTTGTTTTTGCTATATTTGACATTTGTCAATATCTCGGCTTCCTGTCCTTGTACCAACGAACAATGCTTTAACGCTTATCGAGGAGGTCTGATGGCCTGGATGTGATGATAAATCAATCATATTTGTTGAATAGATGGCAGGAATGTGAGCTAGGAAGTCTATAGTTAACCGGTTACAAAGGAACTTCCCACACAAAATGTGCACAGATCTCAGTTGTGTGTACTGTGCAGCGCCACTATAATTTTACAGATGTGTCAAATGTCCTCATAACAATTTGTGTCTTGTAAAAAATTTGCATTTTATAGGTACTGATATTGTCTGCAAGACTGCTCATGTTCAATTAAACTTATTTTCGTATCCTATAGTGCGGGCAGCACCCAAAGTGACATACATATATGGTTGGAGGAAATTTCTTGGATTGTCAACTCAGTTCCTGAACATTTGCAGAATACTGTTCAACAGTTGTATTTCATTTCGAACTGTATATGTAGATCAAAACTTTTTAAGATCGAAATAGGTTAAGGTCGTCATCTAAAAACAATATTACATTTTCGAAAATTATAAATAACACTAGTGGAAAAGTTATAAGATGTGATATAAATGACCATATTTTATATTTGGTATAGGTACCATATGTGAGTCATTTAGAGTCTCATATTCAGCCAATAATGAGTCATATACAGTATGTGCCTTAATTAGCCACTAATAATTCAAGTATCTAATTCAATTCAACTCAGTACCCTACAATCGGCAAATAAATGCCATGTGGTAAGGGGGTTGTTCCCAATCATTTCAGGAGAATGCTCCTACGTCAGTAGCGACTTAGACATTATTATTAAATTGAATTTTTACTAAAAGTGGACATCAGTCAGGAAAGCTACACCATCGTCTAATCGCATGGAAAAAGGACCAATAAGCATCCGTCAAAGGGTTTTTAGTGATTGTGTACTCCTGGAGTGGTCATGTGTCCCAATTTAGAAAGTGAAGCATTTTTGTCACACTCGCAGATTGTTGGTAATTGCCCTTAACAAATCTGGCTGCCCTATGCTGGACCATTTTGGAAGTATTTTCTAGAAACAAACTAGGTAACAAAAATACTTGTGTAACCATGCTGCAGTATGTTGCAGGATTACATAATGATGCCATCCAAGGCAAACTACAATAGTAAATTAGATCTAATAAATCTAATTAGGGGAAGGGAATCATTTGCACGTGCACCAATAAAAAAATTGCAACTAGTGGGGCAAATAGGTATAAGATGCAGTTATACATGTGGCCATGACGCTATGTGTATTTGACATATGAGGCAATATCGCAGTTGTGCAATTTTTGGCTTGATTTCAAATGGCAGCTTGAGAGCCAACACTCGGTCATGCCACTTGTCAATTTCATGATGTTCTAGTCGTGTTTTGTAGGCCTAAACACATTTCGAACAACGTATTTCGTACATTGAGGTGCTATTTTTACACTCAACTATGCTAAGTTTTCAGCATACGAATTCTCCCCTGAACAAGGTAATTACACCAGGCGTAATTTGTGCTGTAGGAGGAGGACTGAGACTCCCCAAGTAACCTGAAGTGGGTTTTTTTGGTGGGCACATTCTTGAAATATTTTGAAGAAACTTCATTAGTTGACTTGCAGATTTATGAAATTGGCATGAAAGACACTTAATAGTACATTTGTACTAAATCGAGACCTTTTTGGGTGGTCTTCTATACGATTTTGACTTATCTAGGACGTGCTCTTAAGCATTTCAAGGGAATTCAATCTCTTAAATCCTTATTTAGTTAAAAAAAGGTTTGTTGATAAAATAACATTTAGGATAACCGTACATTGTGAGTATTATTAAGTTAGATAAGGTTTTTTGTAGGCAACTTAATGCAATTTTTATGATTAAATCTAGCTGGGATGGTCGCAAAAAAATTTCACCAACTTTAATCTTGATAGGAAGAATTCAAGATTGGAAACATGAAGGTTTTCCGAAAATTAAATTAGGATAAACTTGTTTCGCGAATCTTACTAAACATCAGTTAACAGATCTTATAATAAGCTGGAAAATAGTATTCATATATCGTTCATATTTTTAATGAATTTGATAATTATTACCAGCTTGCTTATTTTAAAACAAAATTCTAATCTTTGAAAAGATGATGAACATTGTTTATATTTGTAAACCACTTTTTTCTCCCTCCTAAGTTTTGTGTTTTAAAGAATTTTATGAAACATATATAATGGAAGAACGTTGTTAGTTACAAGTCTGAATATAATTGAAAAGTTTATTGTCCCTCATGAACTGTGCGACTCTTCCTGGAACAACAGTGTTTCTTACAAGTTCCAACCACTAAAAAAAAACTACTAGCCTGTAATTAATACTAAAAGGGGTATCAATTTATGTTTCATTAAAACAGAGTTGCATATTTAAAAGTTTTGAACTGCTGCCATGTTTGCTTCAAACCATGCATCTTAAAGATGACACACATGGATATCATCAGTATGATTTTTTTTAATGCAAACCAAAGCTATAGTCAAGAAATTTGAAACTCATCCACATAAAAATCAACATGAAAGTTCATTAGAATGTTATCTCTGGTACAAACTCGTTATTTTTATCACGTCTATTATAGCCTACATGCCCCGAGAACATCCTGACCGGAGTTAGGTCAATTACTTAGGCTTATTGCGCATGCGCGCTGCTTTAAAAAAACTTAATTTCATATTTTTTTTGGCATAGTTTTTGATGCTGCTGCGCCACATTTGCATGTGCAATTAGCAAGTGGAATGGTGGATGTATGGTTTCATCATGGTTTATTGGCCTAGTCTTTATTGCCGAATTTTGTTGTGGCTGTTTACTGAAGAGGCGCCAATTTGTGGCGGATTTTAAATGGTTTTGATGGGAAATCCTTTGTCGTTATGAAATTCATGGTGAGGAAGTCTGGAATTAGCATTCAATTTTTCATTTCGTCGATCAAACACAAGGGCGGATTCAGAAGATAAAATACCAATCGTTAAATATTGGTTGTGTCAAGAGTTTCCCAAAAATATATATTGAACATTTTAGTTTATTATTTTGGGAATGTTTGGTATCTGTCCTTTCAAATACCGTAAAATGTGGATACTTTTGGCCAGTAGGGATTTCTTAAACTGGTTTTCATGGTGCTTTTTCAGCTGTGGTGAGAAACACTCTTCCGCCATATTTGTTTGTTTGTTTGTTTGTTTGTGTAACAACCAAACAAATATGGCGGTATGGTAGTGTAACAGCTTTTTAAAAAAATGTTTCAGGAACTTCACTTGTTCACTATGCTGGCATGTATTCAAATATTTGGTTCATTAATGTTACTAAACTCTACTTTTCGACAGTTTTAAACTTTTTAAATGGAAATATTTGAGATGTGTCCATTTAGTGTTTGCGATTCAAATCCAATGTTGCTTAAATTTGCTTGGGATGTTGGTTCAGTTCCATTTGTTTTTGAAATAAACAGTAATTGGTTTTAACGTATAGGTAACTTGTTTCCCCGGGGGAGGGACTTTTTTTTCCGCATAAAGGTTATTTATAAAATGTTTATTTTTCCAAGTTTTGACAGACAGTTTGGGAACTACGGCATCCCATGTGTGGCTGCAACATGGATAAGATACACAACTTGAAATCTGTTTTAAGCTCTGTTTTCCAGTAAGTCCTACATTCCTTTGAAACATCAGAATTCGTCCTAGAATGTGATAGTTTTGGCCATATAAATTCCTACATTCCTCTTGAATTCGTCCACCAAAGTGGAGGAGATACCTGCAAAAGGTAAAACCAGGAAGGTTCCACGAAGACTGCAAAATTCGTTGCGCACACCAGTTCGTCCTTCAATATGCACCAAGAAAACACATTGTTTTTGCGCCGCAAGCCATCGTCATGACTTAGCAGATATTGAGTGTTTGTAGAGCTCCACGTCACCGAGACATGAATATGGATGGTGTAACACGGGGTTTTCGATAAGGGGCCATTCAAAAAGGACGTCCTCACGATTGGGGTTGGAGGGCCTGTTGACATGTGGATAAGGGGAATTGCTGATAAAATGAGTGGCACTCATGTTGCAAGTTTTTGGTAGCAATGTTAAGGATTCTGGATTTTATTTTACCCGTATTATGTGTCAATCAAAAAAGATGTCATCAAGAGGTGGTGGGGGTCTGCTGGTATGTGGTCAGGGGGAGGAGAGGAGGGTAAAAAACCGTTATGGACGGCCACTAATGATATTTTTCAGTTTTCGGTTTTTGTGATAAATTTAGTTCGAAAGGTCAGTCAAAGGAGGAGGGACACCAGAAGAAATCTGTCCACAGTCTCAAATGTACTTGCATTTGTAAAACCTTGGGAAATTCGGAAATTGTGTTTAAAATTTATTTTAAATGCCAGTTTTCTGCTTGGATTTTCCTTCGATGTCAGGAAGTTTCTGTTAATCAGAAAACTATTGTGGAATTGGTAAAAAGAGGGGTGATTGGACTGGGAGGACACATTTCTTCTGCTTTCGCTATCCCCAACTACCCCCTTTCACTGACATTTCAAACTCAATTAAACAGACCATCACAATACCATCATTAGAGTACGTATATAGTGGCTCCACCCCTCTCCTCATTGTCCACATGGTATCTAAAGACCCCCAACCCCCTCTTGAGGACGTTCTTTTTAAATGGACCTTAAACTTTTGCTGGACACCCTACTTTTCAAAACCAAAAAAATAAGGACGTCTATGAGTTAGTTGGGGGGGGGGGAGGAGGTGTATTTTTGAATTTCGGGGACGTCCTTTTTGAATGACCCCTAAGGTTAATTACAGAGGACATTTTTCGAATCAAAAGAAATCACTTTCGTATGTACCTGGCCCTCAAATGATGCAACCAAAAATGCCATCGTTATCAGATCATCAGTGTTTTTAAACTTTTAAACGTCCAGAGGCCTCGTCGTGATCTTCAAAAATTTGAAACTTGTCCATATTGTGGCCATAGCTCAACGCGTGCCAGAAGCTGGTGGGAGGCAGTTACCGATGAGATATATACCTTCGCGAAAACATGGGTTTACAAGGGGTGAAATTTGTACAAACACATGGGTTGGCTTCGTAAACATTCGCCATTTGTTTCCTCACTCTGTGGGTGCTCCAGTGACAGGGAAGTCTGTGTTGCCATCAGATGTGGCCTTCACAAACCTAGCAGAAAAACTGGCATTTGAATACCGGTATTGAGGCCAGGTTTTACTGCCTTCTCACTGGTTTGGTGGATGAGAAATCTTCCTAATTTTCCTGCACTTTGAAGGGCGTGTAGAACCTCTGAATTACCTGTATTTTGGCTGCTGATCTTGGCTCAATTGACACTCGCTGATATTTTGGTCGAACCAAAAATGTACCCTTCAGTTAAAACGGTGCTTGCCGACCCTTAAATTCTCCCCCTACTAAAAAAAGAAACAACACTTCAACGTTTGTAACAATAATACTTGTGTTTGAGATTGTTTTTTAGAGGTCGTGTTTTCTTAGGTCCAATCGTGTGCATTTTAACAGTAATAAAGTTATTTTTAGTTAATGTAACATTTTTTTCATGAAAAATGAAGTATGACTTGGGAAAATGCTACAACTAATGACTCTTATGCAGGGTTTTTTCATGGATGACATCACGTGACGTGGTATGTTGAATGGATACATTTTCACGAGCAATGTGTTTTATAGAAACAAAACGTGTGAACAAAATCTATGTTTTTAAAAATTTCTATGTATATAATAACCTGTAAAATAATGCAACCAAAGGGCTTAAAATTGCAAATGCCTCATATACATTTAAATGAGAATTCTAGATAGTAACTTACTATGCTATTGCTCAGCATAATTTATTTGCAAATTTTACAAGATTTTTCGGAATGTTACATAATGCTACTTAACATACATCAGTAGTTTTGATCGACATGTTATTTAATTCGATTCTCTTCAAAGCAGGTTAAGAGCTGTTTATTTTTCTGTGAAATTGTTCTATTTTATAATCTAGGACAATTCGTGTACATACAATAATTTCTAATTTTCCAATACATTAAAATAATTTTTAGTTTTATAATCTAGGCCAAGTCATATTATAATTTTTAGTTTTCATATGCATGAAATCATTTGTAATAAGCATATACAGTAGAACCTGTGTAAATGAATAACCTCTAAATGTCCCGGTCCTTCCTAGACCTCTCTAAAGTAATAATGAATAATTTTCATTGGCTCCAATGGATTTGTAAGTGAAAATGTAAGGCAATTACTGTACTTGCAGATGCACTAAAATGATGTCCAATAGCTAGTGACTCATCTAGGATTGAAAAAAGGGCAATTCCCTATTTGGCAGCTGTATATGCGCATGTCTGCTGATTAACCTTTCTAAACGCATATTTTTCACCAGTTCAAGAGTATGCATTTAGACAGGTTCTACTGTATTATAGTTTTGCAGTTTTCTACTCTGGCATAAGGTTCCACTTTAGTCATTTAGGTTGTAGAACTGTAGCTATTTGTTGATACTTAAGCATTCTCCTGAAAGTTAGACGTGGCAAAGGCTAGGCTGTTGTTTTCTTTGAAATTTCTAAATAAATTGGGAGGTTTTTTCTGGCTGTTTTGGCTATGTGCCTGCCACAGGCCAGGCTCCAAATTAATATGCGTTTCCTCGTCTGATGTTGCTTCTCGAATTTTTTTCCCTCGCCATCATCTGTTCTGGTGGTTTCCCTAACCAGGTATTATTGCACGACTTGGGCGGTTTTTTAATGTGTCACGGTGCGAGTATTGCATAATTCGTCGTCCAAAAACGAAATGTTCTGGTGTTTCCTGATTCACTACATTCGTGAAATAGAAATGACGGTTCGCTCCGTGAAGAATAGAGCGTTGGGGGTGGCAAAAAACTGGCTGCCACGATATAGGTTTTTCTTTAAGGTCACTGCACTGCATTTACGATTTGTAGTGGCAGGACCGCAGATCCTCCTGTGTGTACCGTATATTTCGCCATTTCATGCTTGCCTGAAACTGTAGCAGAATTTGATCTCAGTGCATCCTGCACCACATCCTTTTTTTTATCTTTCTAGATACGATATTTTGGCTCTTTGCATCTTCTAAATTGAATTTTATCTCTGCGTAATTTTTTGATAGAACGTGTGATATCCATGGTAACACTGGTTCAGAAATTGCACTCAAGGAGAGTGGAATTGAGCAAATGCATATAAGCTTTCAATAAATTCGTAGTAGATCCCCTGCGATGTGTGCAGATGCTACAAATATTTTCTTTAATAAAATTCACATCATTTAAACGTGTGGAGCATGTATGTTGTATCAAAATACAACATGTGTGAAAATATGCATGGCCATGTTTCATTTATGGAAGAAAACGTGTAGTTTGAATAAGTATTATTATGTCACATATGGTGTTTTGAATTACAGAATGGTAAGTGTACATGTGCCTCTGTGTCCACTTGGTGACTAGAACTAAAATATACCAATGTGAACACGTATGGAAATACTGTATATGGACATACATAGTCATACATGCACGTAGGGGAGAGTGGGTAGGAATGGGACATTTTTCACCGTTTTATTTTTAAAGGTATTCACATACTATAAAACAACAAATTGTATCCACAAATTTACTTTGCACTATTGTGAATATTGTGCGGTGTTGACAATATTTTGTTTTATTACTAAATAAAATGTGTTTAACAGAAGTTACAAGATATTACAGCACACTAATTTAAGATTTTATTTTTTTGCAAAAATAAGAACACACGTTTTTTCAAGTAAGTACCTTTTATCAGGATTTTGTTTATATTAAAGCTAACAAACTTGCGAAAAGGGATTAACATCAATGCAAAATTTAAAGATTTCTTGCAATCTTGACCATCCTCCGCACAGAAATGGTGTGGGAAAACTTCATCATGATATCAAGATCTATATCATCGAGTTCAATATCAAAGAACTTCTAAAGACTCCTCAGATGATGACTGAGACAGTCCCATTCCTCCTGCACTGTTGTGTTCCAAACCAAGTCTTTGTCTCAAACACACCATAGGATTAAAAGTACCTGGCAGATTGTTAGTAAATATCTAATAACATTATAACCATCTTATACCTGGTATTAATATAAAAACATTGCCTCTAGAAACTATAGTTTTAGAAAAGTTTAATATTTGATGTAAAAACTTAAAATTATTACACTTTTCCTACATGTATTCTTGTGCTTCAACAGAAGGCCACTGTTTTACTAAAACCATTGCAGGAGCAGAAGTGCATTCTCTTTTTACACATTAAAATTTTAAATTATTGGCAATGTCCCATTCCTCCTGTGTCCCATTCCTATCCACTCTTCCTAACCTAATGAGTAATGACATCTTTGGAAAAATAGGTTAAGAAGTATATGCCCAATTTATGATAGATCTATATGCCGGTTTAAAAGTTTTTTTTAAAAAAATGGCGAGCTATGGAAAATTGTCCTTTTTGTATCACCCCCAATTTGTCAGTATAGGGTTGCTTATTCTCAGTTGTGCAATAATGATTTGAACTTATATTTGAAATAACTTCCCGAATTAATATGAATGAACTTGGGAGTAAAGGTTTAATGGTGATGGACATGGGCGTGCGCTTCAAATGTGTTTGGTCGGCACAATCTTATTCTGTCATTTCTGTAAATTGCAGTCCAAAATGGCGACTTCGTGAAACGTTAATGTGACTACAAAGCAGATAAATCCGCAAAAAATAAAACAGTTTAAGGAACAAATTAAAACAATTTCGCCACGACAGCAATGATATCTGCCCTGTCATTTACACATGCAGTTGTATTCTACTGGCGCAATAAGGGCTGCAATCTCGTGCAAAATGCACATAAAGCACGTCTCGTTGTTTTGCCATCAATTTCGGTGAACATGCCACATTGTCTGCTATTTAAACTCCATAAAGTCGATATGTTGCCCTAGATACGTTCATCGTATTGGCGTTGGGCGCCCAAAGCCCGGTTTTGCTATAGCATTTCATCATTTTCACTGTATAGAGTGCAAGGCAAATGTTTGCCCAACCAGCTAACGTTAAAAAGGTTTCACTCGGGGCCGGTTCTCTTCATTTATGGCAATTTTATTTCCATGTTGTTTTTATTTTCTCTTTCATTTACAGAATCTGCCGAAAGAGAGGGTTAAAACTTGGGCGGTTTACAACTTCAATTATTCTAACCCATTTTTTTAAACAATGGCAAGGAATTGTGCTTTTTGACATAAATATGCTAAACTTGGAATAGTTGAGAAATGTTGATGGTTCAAGAGTAATGTGTTGCAAGCGATTCAAGTTTTGCAACATCGTTCACCTCGTTTTTTTAGAATCTTGAGCTTCGTATATGAATAGTTGTGCATACAAACTTTAGACTCTTCTAAATTGTGGGTATTATTCTGATTACCCTCGAAATTTTTCAATTTCTAAAGCTAAGAAGGCAAAGACTTGGATTTGCCAAGATTTCTCTTGAATTTTCGCCGTTTTTCTAGTGTTCTCTTGTTATTTAATTATAAAATGTTATTGCCATATTTCATCAATGTTGAAAAAGTGTTGAAATGTTGAAAAAAGTGCTTCTTATAAGACGCACTATTTTAGAAACATTTTTTAAAACTGGGTACATGTAGTCAACAACAATGTGCTTCCAAATCTATATTTTTCGTAGACTGAATATTTTCTGTATAATTTTCCTATTATTTTACCTGATAATAACACCCCTGAAAATTCCACACGTTGTTTACCATTAATGTGTTAACGTAATGTTGTTAGTAAATTGAAAAGATACATTTTTAAAGTATATTTTAAGAAATTAATTTTATCCTCGAACCAAATCTTTTTTTCTGTTTGTGGTTTTGAAATTATGTGCATCTTACAATCGATGGCCTTTCATAATTTTAAGAGATATGATCCTTCTAAGCAGTATTTTAAAAATCAACATGAATCCTCTAAATAGAATTTGAGTAAACATGTTTTATGGCATATCCAGCCATCAGATTTTTTAAATTTTTTTAAATCCAACAGATATTATTTCACCAAATTTTATCCTGCATGAATCCTGAATATATTTCTCAGTAAGGAAGTAATTCATCCTGCTTACAACTATTGTTTAACATTTTTTTTTCAATTTTACAAATTATTTCATTAGTACTGTGAAGGTCGTGCTTTGAGGAACCAGCCTTGCTAACCATTATTTTTTATTACAATCATAACCAGTTGATAATGATAAGTGAAACGATGCACTTAGTTATATTTTTTTAATACAAAAATAGCAGGTGTGTCTTTCGAGACAGTTTACAATTTCAGGTATTTGCTTTATAAAAGCTGTTTTGCAGGCTTTTCATGGGCATACAGTTTTAAGTTTTGCGATGCTATATGGCCGGCCTGGATGGTAAACTCCCATCCCACACATGCCAAGGCTGCGGTTAGGATCGATGAAAATCCAATTTGTACACATGTACTCATGTGCACGGTGGATAAATTTCCACGAGGTGTGCTAGGTTAATTGCGAGGCATATATAGTTTTAAGGTAAAATCCCATCGCGCCGCCATTTAATTGGGTTTGAGACCTTGCGTTTTATGACTGTTGAGGGAGCACTACGCCATGATTTCATTAGCCCATATTTTTTTTATTTCTGTCGGGCGATCAGGGTCGATATGTTTGCCTGATTCTGAAAGTAGGACCATATCTGCGTTGAGGCAGATCACACGCACAGGAAGCGGACGTAACGCACCACTTGCAACGGAGTTCGTGTCTGATTAATGAACATATCTAGTAACGAATTCTGCAGGCAGACGCAGAGAGATGACATCTATCAGGCAAGATGGTGATATTACTTTTAACCTTGCAAACCTGCGAAATGCCACCTGAAGCGTTTGATTAGGCCAACGAGGGTGGCTGGCAAGTTGGCAACCCTGCACACAGGTGAGAGGACAATGAGGACTTGGCCTCCTAACCCAAATTGGCCAGCTTCACTTTCTGTTTCCAAAGTGCCTATAGGTCGGCACTCATACGCCCCATAAACCTATACTTGCCTGTGCAACCTATTTATGGGATGACAGGGGTGAATATGGAAAGTTTATGCTATACTTCATGTGTTTGACAGCCTTGTTATATAATGTGATGTATGGTAAGGGGCCATTTAAATAGGACGTCCTCAAGAGGGGGTAGGGGGTGTCTGCGGGCATGTTGGAGTTATGGACGTTCACTAATAATTGTTTTTATGTTTCATTTAGTTTTAAATGTCAGTGAAAGGGGAATGGGACACCCATTTCGTGGGAATTATGCCTAACTTTGTGTTAAACACCAATGTTATGCTGCAATTTCCCTTCGAGGTCAGGGAAATTCTAGCAATCAGAAAAATTAAGGACGTCTATGAGGATGGGGAGGAGCTGAAATAAAATGGATACCGTGTGGGGGGGGGTGAGGAATAGCCCTAAGACTTATATTCTGACAGACGTTTGGTGCATCGTTGAGGCATATAATATCAGCCATGTGCGATTGTTGCAATGTTGCAAGATGATGTCGGTGTAGCAACATGGTCTTCCAAAAGTTGATGCAGATGTCAATTTAACAAGGAAACGTTTTGTCAAGTAACGTTTTAGTAATTTGTAAGTTATTGCGGATTTGTCAGATTCTGTAAGTAAATTGCAAAATGTTTCTAAAAGTTGGTCCTGCAGAATCCTTGTCGTTTAAGATGTCGTGAAAAACCTTTGTTTTTGCTATTGCCAATTCTTGCATTGGACATATCAGAACATAACTTGTAAAGTATTGGAAGTCAATTTAACAAGGTTTCCGTGTTCCTGCAGTCTTCTTGCATGGATCCATGAGAAAATTTTGCTAGTCCAACAATTGGCTGCTCTGGAGCTGCATGTACTAACCTGATCTTCCTGAATTAAAGAATGATTGTAGATTATAGTTTGTAGCAGGTGTTGAGACTTCTATACGTCAGGCCAGAATGGTTACAGCTGTTCAAGTCAATCTTTTGAGTATTATAATATACTTCTCATTAACATCGTAATTATTGTCGTCACTACAGTTAAAAATACTAGCCGAAGTCAGCAGTATATTTTTATTAACCCAGTATTCCTCAGGCACAAGTTTTTTTTTAACTGATTCCAAAGTACACCACGATGTTATCAGCAGTGGATGTTGTTGGTAAAACTATCCAAACATTACGAAATTATTCTGGGCTAACATATTGTTTTTTCTTTAGTGTAAGATTCTGCTCCAGATTCTGCAATTTCTGTATAATTAACTCTTTATTGCACCCATTGAAGTATCAGTTGATTCGAAAGACCAAAGTCCCTCAAAGTGAGTTTAATTAACTTGTGAATGGTGACAAGTTAGAATGCAATTCGTAAAATCCCTACTGTAATCTAATCATTGGAATATGTTATTCGCGCAAAGGACAAATCTTAATCCCGAATTAATTTCAAATGTAGACTATATTCAGTCTGCCATTGACCTCCCCACTGAGCTTCTTATTTCCTGAATGCCGGATTGGTGCAACTTATGAAATTTGCGCAAAATTGCCTGTCAAGTCTCAATTTCGAGTGCAGCCACGGGAAAATATTTAGGCCAGCCGCATTTCATTGACGCCTACCCTGTAAACGTATAATAAAAGTGACTTGTTAACAGACACAAGAAGTTGCCTCATGTACAAGGAACAAGCCATACATTGCGTAATAATTGGTACTAAAACACACTGAATTGGGTCTAGGTTGCTGATTTATTTAACGTTTTCGTGCTTCTTTCTGGGTGTTAGTTTCATGAAACATGTCAGCCTGTGTTTGTTGAGCAGAAACACTTGGGATATCATCGATTGATAGTTTTACTCGATTAACCCTTGAAGAAATCTTGAAAGGAAGATTTCCAGAAACATTAAACATAATTTGTCATCGCAACCTTGTAAGTTAGGGGCTGTTACCTTTGTTTGGGAAGCACAATGGACAGTATTTATTTTTTAGAAATATATTTTTTTGTTGAAATTGACGTGACAGATACTGAACTGGGACATATGCTAAACTCACGCAAGTTATTAAGGTGGACCAAAAGTAATCACTACCCCACTTATTTTCTTAAATCTTATAGTTATGAAGATTCTGTAAATGGGGTTAAATAGGAAATCACGTGTGATGTTGTTAGATTTTAACTGCATGGAAATTAACATTATAACTTATGACCGGTGACACTTGGAACAAAATTTCAAATTAGAAAAAGGAAGAGAATGGTCTGTTTGTTTGAAATCAACTATTTTCGTCTTCATTGGCATTTATTTAAACTTGTTACAATGTTTTCAGGAACTGAGGGAAACACCAAGTGGTAGCCACGAAGCTATACCTACAGGGTAGCATTGTAAAATTCATTACATGTATTGTGTGATAACGTATTTTACTGATATGATGGCATGTTATGCTGTATCATCTAAGTTATGTTTCACAATTTAAAGGCAACATTAGCATGAATCGGTGTATAGAAGTTGTCTGAAATGTTCAATCGCACAATACATGTAATTGTATATCACTTCACTGCAGGGCAGCACTGTGCTGCAACGTAGCTGCCATTTGGCGTTTCCCTCATTTCCTAAAAAAACATTGTAATACGTTTAAATTATTGCCAATGATGACGACAACAATTTATTAAATGCAAACAGACCATTCTCTAAAGAATGGAAATCTAACAACATCAGTGGATAGAGCACACATGATATCCTATTTGACCGCATTAACAAAATGTTCATAATAACTATGCTATTCAAGGGGAGAAAATGAGGTGGACTTTTGGTCCACCCTGTATACATGTACAATGTAATGTGGGTTGTGCCTAGACACATGTTGTAGACAGGCTCAACAATCAATGTATACTTAAATGGATTAAGGACGTCAATTACTAGTGCCATAAACATCTGAAATTTTATATTATACTCCTGTAGTCAGAAAAATTAATAAGCATAGTTTTTTTGTTTTTTTGCAAAGGAAATAAACCCAGGTTATCTTTAATTAACCTGCATTTTTAATTATTTCCACTAATTTCTGTGTCAATTATTTACCTCGCTATCGTGAGTATGTTTATGATCCTGTCTAGCTTTTCAGGTTTTTATTATGTTATAAACGCGTGCACGAAAACAAGTATGTGTGGTATACAGTAATAAGGTTATGGGAATCCAGCATCCTTGAAAATGGGGTAAATCGAGAAATGTGCTTCAATGTTTTCCTCCTCGGAAAAGTCTGGAATTATGATTGAAATTTGGGTTTAAGCACCAGTTTGTTTGTTTGTTGATTTTGTAACGTTAGCCAATCTCTGCAACTTAGGCTAACCACCAAAGCCAGGGGATGATCCATCATCAACTACCTGGAAAGTTTGCTTACGAGGGGGGGGGGGGGATGGGAGAATTTCCACGCCCTGTCGAGGGGTCTTTAACTTGCAACAGTCTGCACGGGACCTCGGTTTAAACTCCCATCTGAAAAGAGCAGCCACTTAGGGAATCTCTCCCTTCTGTAAAAATTCTCACCGACCTCGACCGGGGAACGAACCCCGCATCTTGGGATCGAGAGGTAAGCACGTATCCCACTCGACCGCCGGCGTCAGAGAAAACTCCAGTTTATGCTGGAATGCATTGGACCATTTCTGTTAATTTGACTCGTTTGATGGACCTTGGAATCCTTGAATTTTTTCCAACAAATTTCCTGGACAGACTGATTCTGAAGTTCTGGACGTCACATCATGCATGTGGTTTTTGGTTCTGGTACCTACTTCAGAAGTTCGGGTAGATTCATTTTGTAGAGCAACATCAAGTGTTTGTTAGTATTCTTGGAAGTGCATGGTCCTGCACTCAGGATCCACTAGAGTATGGCACTGCTTCGGAAGTGCATTAATTCAAAAGTGACACGTATAATTTCAACGCCCGGTTCACCTAAGTGGCCACCTAACAAAACATCTTTTCACCTTTCTTAAGTGCGGTTTTTTTCATCTTCGGGCATATGCAAGAGCGGATATTTGGCAGCGAACAATGCCAAGTTCAGTGTTCTCCATTCTCTGCTTTTCCACTCTTCTTTTTTGGGCTGTTCGCCTTCGACTACATGCCCTGCCTTTGGGAAATATTCGTGCAAAAAGACACGACGAAAATTACAATCGTTAGGCGATTACAAGGCATGACTTCATGCTCGGCTGCCATCTTCTTTTTTTATATATATATATTCCAAATCCTCCCTTTTTTCCAGTCGGCCCCATGGTTAGATACCTTCACCCCCACAGTGCTCGGAACAGCCCCCTCAAGATGGGGTCTAGTGAACTTGTTAGTACGGTCAGTACCCTTGGCTCAACCACTCTCTTCCTGAAAATAAAAAAAGCGTAAATATTGTCTAATGCATGGCTGTGGCACCTGCAAATTGCGCATTTTTGCATGGCCCTCCTCCATTGCTGCACGCCATTGAAAGTAAATTATTGGACGGTTAAGCCTCATCGTCAACATCCCTTTCTGAACACCCCGTGGACGGTCACGCAATTCGGGAATTTATCGTGCCTGCATGGAAAATTAGGTCTGCGAGCCTGGTTGAAAAAGTAGGTCTGCGAGCCTGGTTGAAAAAGTAGGTCTGCAAGGTGGTTTCCAGAATCGAAAACGACATGTGTAGAGAGAAAGTAGTGAAATGACCACCGTCCACTTTTTTGTGTGTGGATACACGTGATGAACTAATACTTGGTACCAGTGTTGGGCAGTAATTGAGTATATGCATTGAATGAATTTGAGTAACGAGTACAAAAGTAATTGAATGCAAATGTATACTCAAATTACTCCAATTACAAAATTGTACTCACAATGGGCGATTACAAATGATCTCGATTATTAATTTAATCTGAAATTATGAGTAAAATTGTAATCTAGTATGGGTAGAAATATACTTGAGTAATTCAGTCGCATTTAATATGTACATTTGAGTAACGAGAATGAGTAACTTGAAATGAGGGTCATCCTAAAATCTAATATGGATGAAATGTGTCTTGTTTTTTACATTTATAATATATTTTTGCTATCGGATGTACTGTTGTATTTTTTCGCTATAATTACATTAATATTTTGCGTTTATTTTGTGTTCTCATATTCAATACGATTTTTAAAATTTGAACTGTTTCTGCTTGTAATAAAACCAATGCAAAATAAGTTGAGTTCCCTAAACAAGCTGAGTATCCATGAGTACAATTTACCAAAGTTTGATTGCGATACTATACTCGTGCTATAAAGTATGATTCCACAGGCACTCGCAATCAGTACATCTGCTCCTGAGTACAATTTTCCCAAGTCAGATTACTCATTTCATATGACTACTGATTGCATACTGATACACTACTTTTACTATAGAGTACGATTCCACTGCAATCATAATCAGTACTTCTACTCATGAGTACAATTTAACCACGTCTGCTTAGTACCAAGTTAATGTATCGAATCAAGTCAGGAAATTTCCATTAATTACAAAAATCTGGAAAAAATATCGTGGAATTGGTAGCAAGACCGGTGCTCAGTTTGGGAAAATTTATCATAAAATAATAATAATGATGGTCGTTATTGTAATGTCGACCACTGCAGTTAGGTTTCACAACCAATCATATTTCTAGATTTCCAATTTAATCGGGCTTCACTTCTTCATCATAAATGCGTAATGTGATTAAATGAAATTTTGATATGATGCATGAAGCCTGATCTCTGTATAGCGTTCTCGATTTCATTTTTCCCCAGTCTTGACACTTGACAACGAGAAAGTGACAACAGGCACAGCATCTTCCAACCGCTTGTCAAGTGACTTTGCAGAAATCTCGGTTTTATTTGACAAAAGATTCGTTTGCATTTTGTTTTAATTGGTAGAAACCGATTGGGCTAATGAGCTTGTTGGGGAGGCACTCAAAGTATTCGCAAGCGCGACTTCCTTATTCTAATTTATAGTTCTATGCTAAGTTGTTGAGGTTTTGGGGTTCATTGAGTTTTTCCCAAAGCTGATTGATGACAGACTATTGCACTCCTGACATGCGAATGAAGGCAATAGATAAGATTCGTCACTCTTAAAAATGTTACTATTTTAGGAAATGTAACAGGTGCCATCGTAAACTAAACTCGTGTAAGGTCATCTAAAAATTATTAAGTTGGGTGTTGACATCATATGTCACATTTTTCATTCGTTTCATTGATGATTGTTCCCTAATATACGTCATGGTACATTATGACATGCAAGTTTTTGTTGGCATTAAGCCAATTTAGGAATGTGGCGTTGTATTTGTATGGTACAACTTCATTTTATGCTTTTCAATATTTAGTCTTTTGTAACTTTTGTTTGATGTCACATTAATGTGACAGTATCATGGGCGTTATGCTGGGATATGTCACGGGCAACATCACGATGCTTTTAATGCACACTGTCTCCAACAAGGTCTCAAGTCTCAAATCAGCATGTCTATTTAATAGACTCTGTCTTATACAAGTTTCAGCATTGCGTTTTGATTTTCCAACATGGCCGCGTCCTTTAACGCCAAGTAAAAGGGCGCGGCCATGTTGGAAATGCAAAGGACAACATCACGATGCTTTTATTTAATACACTGTCTCCAACAAGGTCTCAAGTCCCAAAACAGCATGTCTATTTATTTGTCTCTCTTGTACAAGTTGCAGCATTGCATTTCGATTTTCCAACATGGCCGCTTCCTTTAACTCCAAGTAAAAGCGCGCGGCCATGTTGGAAATGCAACAACTTGGTACTTTATATACTTGTGTTCTAGGTTATTCAGTATGTAACCCAGATGTCTTCATGCGTGATTCAGATTTTGTTAAACTAAATTACACATAAGTTTAATCAGGTGTAAAATTTGCTTCATTGATAGTATTTTGTTATCCTTGATGATCAGGTGATAGGCCATACCAGCATTTATCAGTAAATCTGAAAGATATGTATATCCTTGAGTAATGGTGGGATGATTTGGTAGAAAACTAGAACTCATCCTAAAATACTATGAATTTCCTCAAAATCACCACCGAATCTTGCCATTGTTCGGCTCAGTTTTTTATTTTATTTTTTACAATTTTTTTTTATTAAACAATTCACATTGTCTGTTCGACTTACCTGTGTATTAGTCACAACTTATTACACAATTGCGGTCTAATATATTTTATTGCTGGAGCAAATAGGTAAGTAGAATGTGATGATAACTTCAGCATTTTCCGGTTAATTAAGTCATAAATTGCGTAAGCTGGGAAAATCCCATTAACAGAGGAGATTATATCCTATACACTCTGCATGTGGTTCCCTGGATTGAAAATGGGTCTTGGGTGCGGCTGTATTTATCGTATTTGACTAATGGAATTCCGTGAACTTATTTTGTGGCTACAAACTATCCTTATGAAATAACACCTTTTGTGCTGCTTGGCATTAAAAACCAACGTTGATTATGCCAATATAGGTTGTTAATCAAGAGTTAATTAGTGCTGCAAAGTATTATCCAGACACCGAAATAACTTTTATGTATTGTATAGTGCCATTTGTTTTTCTTTTGAGGGGTATCATACGAGGGCTGATCAAAAAAGTTCCAGGACTGATTTTTTTTAAATTTATTACAAAAATATTTAAGTTATTGGGCATTGTCCCATTCGAAGTACTCCCCTTGAAAAGCTGCTGGAAGGACCCTGAGAACTCATCTTCTGGAATGCTGTACAGATCCTCCAGCGATTTTTCTTTAATTTCGTCAGTTGAGTTCAATCAAAACTGCCCTTTTCAAGATCTCTTATGTTTTGGAAACAGGTAAAAGTATGCAGGGCCCAGGTCTGGTGAGTCTGGGGATGATTTCATTGCACGAGATTGTCCACTCTAGCAACTTGATCGTCGTCAGTCAACGATGTCCATCCTTCTTTAAAGCTCTTGTACCAATCATGACACAGTGATCGACTAAGTCATTCATCTCTAAAAGCCTCTTGCAACATCTGAAAAGTTTTTGTAAAAGTTTTACCCAACTTCCCACAAAACCTAGCACAAACGCGTTGCTCTTTTTTCTGATTCATTTGACAAAAAATCGCCGAACACTTGTTTCACAAAAACGTCTGTTACTGCAAAACAAAGAAGGTTTCAGAAAATCTACAAAAATAGCTGAGCTCAGGAAATGTCACAGCTGGTAATGCTGCGAACCATACCGCTCTCCGACATCCCGTTGATCCGCAATTCAAAAACTCCTGGAACTTTTTGATCAGCCCTCGCATGTACTACTTTTTTCTAGAATTCCAAAGAATCCTTATGGATATGCAAGCAGCTGTGCATTATGTCAGTCAGGAGGGTGGGGTTGCAAAAATGTTTTGAAATGCATGAAATAATGCTGTACATGTTTAGGTGACTATGTCTTGAGGGGCTATGCAATCTCTCCTGTGGTTTAACTAATGTAATAAGTCGTAATTTAAAAAAGTCCCTCGTGTTTATTAAAAAAATAATGAAGTTTTAATTCTAAATGAGACGTGACATGAAAATTAAGTTTTGAATTATTTCCCCATTTTTTTTAATTAAAGGGAAGATTAATTTTATTTATTTTTGAAGCAGTAGCTAGTTTTCCTCCTTGGGGAAATAATTTGTGTAAATGTATCCATAAATAATTCATGCTTCCTTGTTGTGTATCTGTGATCATAAAATATATATGTCTATAATGATTAACAGTATATATGTAGTTTTCAGTCTCAGTATTTGCAGCAATTTTGTCTGCAGGTGGTAGTTTAATTTACCCTCGTTTAATTAAGAAATGTGCGAATAATTAAAACTAAAACATTTTTCTTCATTTAATTATGTAATTACTTAGTTATCATATGTGTTTGGCACCTCCTAATGACGTGGCCTTTAGCTATTTTTAACGAGGCTGCCTATTTTAAACCAATCACATTACTGAATTTAAAATGAAAATTGATGAACATTAAGTTCGATTTTTCTAAGGTAGAAACGCAAATTTGCTAAGGAAAAAACGCAAATTTCTAAGATATAGATTCAAATTTTCTAAGGTATTCTCTAAGGTAAAAACGCAAATTTTCTTCATTAAGAGGGATCACAATCAGAGCCCTATCCTTTTCAATGGGTCAGGCTTGCAAAGATACTCACAGTTGAATATTAATATACAAATTTGAAAAATGTCCGTTATTTTGCACACGCTGCCAGCAGGTGGCAGCATGAGGTAACAAAGTTGTGAGTGCAAAAATTCAAATAATAATTTAATTTTAAAAAATCTGCTATTTTAACGTAAAAAATGACACGGATCAGAAACTTGCTGATTTATAAAGCAATTTTAAACAATTTTTATTTTTATTAAATCTTTTTTTCTATGTTTGACTGTGAGTGTCTTTGAAAATTTACCCATTGACAGGGATAGGATTGTAATCCCCCTTAAAGGTGCAAATTTTCTTAGGTAAAAATGCAATTTCTTACGTTGTTCTAACTTCATGTATTACTAGGGTTTTAGTCGCTACTGATATGCATTATTTGACTATAACATTTTTCCCATTTTGGTAACATGGAATTCCATGCAGAAAGTCTACAAAAACTGATGGTCGCTTAATACAAACGCCATTTTGAGTGATTTATGTACCCACCGTGTTGGCAGTAGCCCGACCAGTTTGCTTTCTATATAAATTTGCATTGAATTTAGGCTGTGCTGTTGACCCGTACACTGGTTTCGCACGACTAATTTCAGCTATGTTGCTCATTTGAGTCGTTAATGTAACAACTGGGACGATCGAAAAAGCGGTGATATCATTCATCATCCTCGAATTTCTCCTCCTCTTCCTCCGCAATGAGCGTAATTAATTATTAAAATTATCGCTGCCAAAATAATCCTGCTACCTGCTAAACCAGACTGGGAGTTGTCCTCGGGGGGAAAGTGTTTAGTGTGGGCTTTTAACTAAATAATGTAGCAGTGTGAGTTGGTTTTAAAAAAATGCAAAAATTACCCAACCAATGATACTAAATGCTGGGCGTATATCGTATGCCTGCTAATTCGTGTTTGAGGTTTTGGCATCGAGTGCCGAACCGGTTTTCTATTGAGGATATTCGGGACTTTTGGAGAAAGTACAAAAGTATTGGCTTACTGCATGTGATGAAAGAGTACTTAGTTAATTTATCCTGTGTGTTAGCTAAATAGGTGACACGAATGGTGAATGCCAGGGCAACGGTCGAGGGCAGTAGTGCCAGAATGGTGAAGAATCTGGCTAAGATACTAGCAGTTGAGAAAACTAATATTTGCACCTTTGCTGATGTTTTTGATCAGCTAAAACGATTCGCAAACAAACTATGGCAATGAAGGGTATAATGGAGATAACGGTATGCTGCCCTGGGAATTGCAACATGTATACATAGGAATTCGATAGCGAATTTGCTTTACTTCATGTATTTTCTCTGATTGAGAATATGGCTCTTGTATATTTTCTGCTATTGTGCAAGTACAATATCAAAATAAATCCAATTTTGCATAAATTGGATTTACCTTGATTAATCAAAAAGGTTCCCACTTTTTTTGTGGACACCCTGTACTTGCACGTTTTTCTGATAATGTTTTGGATGACTTGACAAAACTTTGACAATGAATTTATTAATGACGATAACACTGGAATAAATTTGATTAGTATTTGGCAGGATGTCTTTACTGCCTAACGTTGCTTGTAATTCTTACAGTATACAAAGATGAGACATTCAGAATACATTTCAAAATATGAGAAACAAAGGATATTTGAATAAGGAATGATTCAGATAAACTTTGTCTGCTTTTTGAAAATAAATAAACAACACAGCAAATAACATTTGTTTGAATAATTTTTTAATCTAATGCTTTGCTTTCTTCGTATCTAGATCTGTACGTTATTTTAAATGCATCCCTATATATAACAACTCGAAAATATCTTCCTATATTACTCTCACGAGATTGGTCAACATTCAACAAATTGTATTTCTTGCATTAATTTGAAATAGTAAATTTTGCAAAACTTTCTAGTTTATCCTCAAAAGCTCACACTTTTTTCATTTTACATTATCCTGGATCTAGCTATATAACCCAGCATTCTAATTCTTATAGTGTGTTTCAATATTTTTTTTCTAGGTAAAGCGCTTTGTACGAAATGCAACAAGAAATGTTCTGGAGAAGTTCTCAAGGTGCAGGATAAATATTTTCATACGGATTGCTTCAAATGTAACGGTAAGTTTTTTTTTGTTGTAAAACCTGCATGTGTCCAGCAAACATGGCACGTGAGACATAGTTGTAAATTTGCTGATATGACCACACGATAACCTCACAAATTCTGGTCTATCAAACCTTGGTAATTTCATAAGAAATACAGCAATGATTGTTTCGCAGAATTAGCTCCTATGTCGTTGACTTAATGAAACATTTGACATCTAAATATCTAAACAAGTTTTAAAAATAAGATTATTTTCTAGAAAATAATCATTTTCGTTGAGAACTCGTTTTGAATTTTATCTTTTAAACCTTCTTCCCTAGGGATCCATTTTCTCCTGTGATAATGAAATAATCTATTTTCCCAGACATTTTGGTTCCAAACATACAATAACACAATCGTATTTAAATGTAATATCTAAAGCGTGAAATGCATGCAAATAGTTTGCCATTTTGGAAAAGTTATACTCTACCACGACGTAATGCATCAGCAATGACCCTCGTGAGAGGTCTGCAATAACCTTGAAAAGCTTAGTTAAAAAATTGCGAAGTAATTGTTAAATTGGACAGAATTGACCCCCCCCCCCTCCTTCCTCAAAAAAATGTTCAAATTATTACATGAAACATGTTGTATTGACTAAAACTATTTTTGTTTCTTGGAATGTCCCTCAATTATACAGAGAGGAATAGTTTCCTCATGTTTTTCAGATCATGTTTATACATCTAAGTTTATGCAACATGCATAAACAGTCAAAAATGTTGTTCAAAATTAATGGTCTGTAACATTTTTCTAGCCAAAGTTATGTAAGTTCTCTACTTGTGACGCCATAAATGGGACGAAAATGAACCTGATGACAGACAAGAAAGATCCTTTAAGATGTTGCATATTTGCTTTCTGATTGTGGGCTTATGAGTTAAATTGAATTTAAGGCTCAATCTCCTGTCTTCGAAACCAGAAAAGGCTGCAGTGCATTTTTTTTTGCAATCCAGAAAAGATTGCACTGTATTTTTCTTGCACTAATAATTTGCATAATACCATTATAATTATTTAAGTTAACCATAATCACTCTTGCTTCCTGGAGTATCTTGGGAACCATGTGATATGGGAAATAGACAAGAAAACAAGCTATCAATGCTAATTATATGCAAAGAAATGGCTATGTTTGAGACTTTGAGGAATGTAACGTGTGGTTATTTTGCATTTTTTATTCAGTTTTTGCGCAAGTATCAAACTAAGATAATTATACGAATATAAGTTGTGTATTTTGCAGTGCTTTTTTACTTTTATTTGATAACTTGTGACTCCCGAAAGTGAAAACAAATCAGCAGTGTACATGCAATGTTTTTTCTCCCAAAATTTATCTATAAAAAATTGGGCATTAGGGACTAGTAGTTTATGTTAACATCAATGCAATACCTTAGCATAAGCCTGGAAATTTATCGCTCTTATCAACCAACTGATTAAATTGTTTTTATTGCAACGTTGACTTTTAGAATACTTATTGTAAACATTTACTTTGTTCTGCATGGGGAAATTAATCATTTTGCCACCTGTAGCCTTTTGTTTATCTTGTTTTCCGGTTATCGTCGCTGTTTAAGGCATCAATCACATTTTTTTAATTTTTTAAGTAATTAGACGTGCTTATTTATAAAATAAAAAATACTAAAGGGTGAATCATTCCACATTGCTTTCGATTCAGAAACTTAAGAGGAAATCATCAACAGTTTTTATTCATGTTTTTCAAAATATATTTTTTTGTTGTATTTTTTTTACTCCTAAGTGCAAAATACCAATACCTGATATTGGAAAGTGTACCCTTCAGGGTGTTATTTTGAATTAAATAAATAAATAAACACTGCCTAAAATAAATGTAGTATTTTTCCCCTTCACACAGTTTGGTATTTGCAAATTCATTCCCCCACAAAAAAATACCAATGTGTTCGAACTTTGGCAAAATGTTCATTACCAAGGTGAAATTTCAATTTATCATCTGTTGAACATGATGATAAACAGAATTTCTTCTCCAAATATACTAGGTTTTTTTTTACCAATTCCTTCCGCGAATCTTGAATTAGATTTACACCTGCATGTCCTCCCAGTACCAAACTCTTGTGGCAATACTAATTCGGGTGAAATTTCACTTTAGAATGTTCCTGCTCTCTGGCCCAGGGAGGATTCTTCACAAGGGATGGAGAATACTATTGCGCAAACGACTATCAGAAATTGTTTGGCACGAGGTGCCCGGTGTGTGGCGAATTTGTGGAAGGTGAAGTGGTCACTACGCTCGGCAACACTTACCATCAGAAGTGCTTCTTCTGTGCTCGATGCAGGTAATAACCTTTGTTTTGGCTTGTCGATTTGCATAGGACAGCAACTCATCTTTCTCTGTTCATGACTTCTTAACAGACAACCGTTCCCAACTGGCGAAAGAGTGACATTTACGGGAAAAGAGTATTTGTGTCAAAAATGTGTTTATATCCCCGTCGTGACATCGCAGTCGCCGGTGCAGTCACCAGGGAGTTTTGAATTAATGAGTAAGCAGGCTAAATCAGCTTTTTAAAGGTTACACCTTCGTAATATTTCATTTCTCAATATATTGATTCCATTTTTATAGAATGTGCTGGCTGCAAAGATGAGCTGAAGGAAGGCCAGGCATTGATTGCCTTAGAAAAGCAGTGGCACATTTGGTGTTTCAAATGTGTTGCCTGTGGAGTGGTTCTACACGGGGAGTATCTCGGAAAGTAGGTGACATTCAAGTTGTTTTTGTAAAATTCAGTGTTTTTGCATGATGCGACTGTTAAATCAACATGTGCACATTGTTAATTTTTCAGAGATGGACTCCCATATTGCGAAAAGGATTACCAGCAACAATTTGGGGTGCGGTGTGCTCATTGTGATCGCTTCATTGCAGGAAAAGTGTTGAGGGTAATGTCAAAGTTATATGCTCGCAAGAAAAGTTGTAGAGATGTTTTGTTTTTTTGAAAATTGGAGAAAGTTATCTAGCTAAACTTAGTGCTGATGGAATTTCCACAGTTGCTTAAGTGGTTAAACGGAGCATTGCAGTGTTTTTCATATTGCGATTATGGAATAATAGCGACACAACTAAAATTTGGTTTAGTTTTCAAAGTTATCATTATGCCTTCATTTGTTTGACATCATTTTTTAGAATAATTATTATTATTTCAACAAATTATGATAGTATCGAAATTTGTTAAATAGTTTCTTGTTTAGTTTCGGAAATTGAATGCTT
>JAQGBW010001365.1:0-26839 GCA_034698625.1 Julus scanicus
TCCACACTGTAAAGTTTCAAAAACATGTTTTCGAAAACTCTGCTTTTGCTTTTGGTGCGGTGAAGACGCACCTTTATATAAAATGTTTATGCACATTTTTCATGAAATACAATATTTATCTTCATAGGAGGTTTTTTAGTGCCATTAAATAACATTTTCCGATTCTTTTTTTAATCTAATATGTATGTTTAAGTATTCGCATCTATTGTTTTACTTATTTAGAGAATTGCTCAAAATAATAGTTTACACATTACCAGGAAGCATTCATTGTACGTTTATCGTGAAATTGGATACAAACAATAAATTACATCGGGAGTCAACAAACCCATATTGAAATACTTGCATAACTTTTATAATCCCAGTGCGTTACTAACTACTTTTCATGTTGATTTTTTAGGTATTTTGCTTGTGCAGGAAGAAAATTAAATTCATTTTAACTTATGCTAAAATTGAATCTCCTAGCTGCAGATTTCCTTTTGTCGTTTAAATCAGTTTTATGCACTATATAATTTTCACCTACCTCAGTCAGATAAAATCTCAACTTTTCTGAACTCTTTGAAACGTATAGCAAGCACACACAGTATGTAGGTGTATGGACTATCGATTTCACCTATAAATTTATAAAGGCAAACCATTTATTTATTCCTATCATACATGTCTCCTGTACGCCGTTCTACTCTATTACCCTACTGTTTATCTGATTAAATCTTTCAGAGAGAATATTAATATCCCTAGGCCATGGTCAATTGGGCTCATTAGTGTATCCTGGTGTTTGGAGGCAAAAGCAGTTCACGATGTCAAGTGTCAGCACCAATAGGGTAAACATACCATAACCGTGTATAAGTGTGGACTAAAGAAATACACACACACACACCACCTTTATCATAAAGGTAGGGAAAACACACCGCCAATGTGACCGCAATTTCCACGAGGTCTCTGGGTCTTTCCTGCAGGCTATGGAAACGATATTTGCTAAAAAGTGCAAGACGTGCTTGCTAACTAATTGTTCAAATGTGTGCTACAATATAGAATGCTTTTACAAGGTTTTAAATCATTTTACCATGATTCGTTCTTACTCATCCAATCAATGCTCGTGACCTTTATGCAACGATTGAATTTATTACACCACGTACCAAATTATTCGTAATATTAGAGGTGAGCTGCGAATTCACCTTTTCAAATGTGGGAATTGATGTGACCCTTGACCTAATATTTAGCACATTAATTGTTGTACATGTATACAATTCGTGGAGGCTACTAATTCATTGTTTTCAACACATTTTTATGAAATTGCACGAATTAGAAATTTAGCTAACAAAAAGTTACAACAATCTACTATACACGGAATTTAATACCAGATTCAAAATGCAAAGGCTGTGCAGGTTTCAGTACAGATTATACACACAACAATCTACGTATACACTGTATAGTATGTTACCACATACACTTACAACAACTATCTTTGAAGCAATACTAATTTGAATTATTATATACGTATAATATTTTCAAATCTATAGAGGAGCGTATACAGTATAAGGCGTTGATTTTTGAAAATGTTTTGGCACCAAAACGAAGTTATTAATAAACTCGCACAACAACACTTAATTCAAATTCACTGAAGTATATAATTTGAAATATTAACATTGACTTGGAATGAATCGCCATTGTTTGGTTCAATGCTATACTTAAAAATTTTCTTTGAATAAACGTCGGAATAAATCTTTGTAAAATATGTATTTCCAAAGTTTTCTCCTATAGTTCCTCCAATGAAAAAAAATTGAAACTAGTTATAAACAAATACGTAAAATAAACAGAAATATACAAATTGTATGCATCAGTAAAATAATGGGTACGTTATTAAAGTCTAATATGGGGTTAAACGGTTTTGGTGCAATGCCAACGTTGATAATCACCTTTAAGGTAAGTTTTTCTAACGATTAGAATAAATGTAGTTTCACGCAGCATTTACGTTAGTCAAACTAATGCCACAGATTTTATTCTTGCGTTCAAGAGGTCATTTCTAAAAAAATAGGTTTGCGAGAAGTAAGTCCATAAATATTCATCGTTTAACAATATGGTTTACAATCCTAACCGGCATTAATGACCCATTGAAAACGAGATCACGGATTTAATAATAAGCCCGCTGTTTCGTAATTGCGAGTTTATGGGTTACGGAGGTTTTATTTGGTGTTATTTCATTGATGTTGGTGTCATGAACTGTTGTTCATATTTTTAGTCATTCGTAGTCTATTCAGTGCGCATGGGTTGCTGCCATGGCTTCCCCGGGGTGGTTTACTATTAACTCTTAAACTTGTGCACCACATTTAGGTGTAATTTCAAAGTGATTCCCTGGTCTATATAAATGCTAGTGCTATATGTTATGGCTTTGATCTTCCATAGCTAAGGTGCTCCACCCAGGAAAATATCCGATTTTTTTGTAATATTATCCTTTGGCAGTAACACCCAAAATCTGCTGATATATTACTCGATCCAATGCAGCATTTTGTTGAATAGGAAAAGATGCTAAAAACTGATAATGGTTGATCGTAAATTGTCAATAACTGGTCCACGTTGTTTCCAGAGTATTTGCAGGCACAATACTTCCCTGTTGGGTTGTTATTGATATCCAGATTAATAAACTTTGCATGTACATTCACGTACTAGTATAGTAGGTACATACACTTGAGTGCAAAAAATTCGACTCACCTTCATGAATCAAGTAAAAATGTTTTTCTCAGCAACCAAACGTCCGATTTAAAATCGGAAAAATGTGTTTTGTAGACCATGTATTCCTGTTTATAATTCGTCTAGTGTGAAAAAGATTTCTGCTTAATTTCTTAGGAGAACAACCCGCAACTCGTGCGGCTACTTCCGGTGGCGTGGTCATTTTATCGAGAAAGCATTAATTAACACTGTCTCGATATGTGTTCAATAAACTCTGATAATCAAATTGCATTCAGAAACACTTTCAGTCAAAGGGGTACAACAATGCATATGGCATAAATAAGAAAAAATTTGGTTGCTTAAAGTTCAACATTTTTCGCCTCAACGATGCATCAGCAATTTTATGACAATTAGGCGAACTACAAAGAGGAATAAATTGTCTACAAAACACATTTTCCCGATTTCAAATCGGACATTTGGTTGCTGAGAAAAACACATTTTTACACATTTTGCACTTAAGTGGAAAAAACACATATTTACTTGATGATTCATGCAGCTGAGTCGATTTTTTTGCACTTAAGTGTAGTAATGGACAGTATTTTAAATTGTAAAAATATGTGTCATTAACACGTTATAAGTCGGACATTGGCACAGTGCCTTGCTTGTTTAATGAAAACAAATGTTTTAATTATTCATTAATTATTTCTTGGTTGAAAAATGATATATGACCTATACGAAATTCCATGTATGGGCATACCAGAAGTTGAACATACAGCTGTTTAGATCCACCTTGCAGACGTCACATTATAGAATAATTTTAAGATTATTTATTGTAATTTTATTATAGTATAATCTGAACCCAGTTTTTATCTAATCTGACAATACCTAACCTTACCAAATTTTTCGTCGGCGAGATGAGCAGTTTATGACGTTTCCATCCCTATACTAAACTATGTGCCAACTTCTTATTTTCGTAGAAAAGTGGCCATGTTTTTTTCCCATTTCTAAACAATGACATAAAATGTCATGTATGGTCATACATGTTATCAGACATAATCGAATATTGCAGAGAATGGTGTCAATTGCTTTAACGAAAATAAATGAAATCCAGTTAAAATTTAAAAGGTGTTGAATTCTTGAAATATAAACTTTGATATTTCGCTAATTTATCCGATATCTGGGTAACTTGCACCTGATAGATGCTGCAGGCACCTCACTTTTTTGTGAAGTTGCCATATCGCTCTTAGCAGTAAACACTGTTGACCACGTACTGTTTATAAATGATACCCTTCTCGATTTTTAATTATATAGCAGATGGTGGAGTAAGCCTACCATAATATACATTTAGCATACATAGTACATTCTGGCAGCTTTGGGTGGGGCAAACTTCTTACTAACCCAGTGCAACGGCCTTCTTCCGCATTTATGAATTAGGTGCCTTTAATTTAGACAAGGCATGATTGACCCAAAGCGCTTTTAATTCGCTCTTCGGCTGTATTTTGCCTTTTTTGTTGTTGTGACATACATATTTTGTGGTTTTCTACACGGTAGAAGAGATTTCATAGCGATACCATCATCTTATAGCCTGTGCATGTCGTCTTAAGATCAACTTTAGCCTCTGCACACAATTTTGAAAAACTTATTTCCTGATTTTCTGATAGCTGGAGCAGATGTTGCCAGCAACTATTGTTAAAACTATGATAAAAGTATACAATTTGTTAGTGGCTAACATTCCTTCTTTTAGTAGCTATGTTCAAAAAGATATCCATTGTAAGTTTGTGCATTCATTATAAGAACAGTGAAGGTAAATAAGAGTAAGTAATTATAATGGTGAATTTGTAATTTTCTGGACTAGTTAATTGCTATTTTTTATAGTAAAGTGCATGATTAAGAGCAAAGTAAACATCTTAAAGTTTAATGAACGATTAACGGCTCATGCTAGACATGCCCATTGTCTACTGTAAACTAAAGCAATTATGTATTGTCTATTGTCAAAGGTGTTTGAAGCCAATGTCTTATGGTAATGTGTCCTTAACCCTGACCAAACCAACACCATATTTCATTATCCTTATTTTATGCCCAGTAATATCTTAACTAACCACAAAGCTTACACATGTACATGTATAATTAGTCATTAGTTTTATCAGTGCACTCAACCCTCAGTTTGTTAGTTATGCAGGAATAACTCACCAGCTTATTTAATCCTATTTGTTAATTTTATAATGTTATTGATGACATCTTATCTTAATTATAATAATGCAAACGAATGGATACCATTAAGAGTCCATTGATCCAAGCCATTTTTACACGTGAGGTAAACGTGCTCAGCTTAATAAAACGAATTTAGGGTATAGTTTGTTGCATCAAATCTGAATATTTAATTAGGAAATTACGGAAACAGGAAATGGAAGAAATCAAATATTCAATTTTCCATGCTTGAAAAAATAACCAATCTCAAGGTGATCGATCTTGTATCATACATAATTTTTCTTCGTGTAATAATATTCAGTTTTACATTTTAAGCACATCTTCATGTAGGGAATATGATCACTTAATTTTTAGTTTTGAAGACGTTCTTTTGATAGCTTTTTGAAATGTTTAAGAACTTGTTTTTGCATTTACAGAATGCATTAATGAAACATAATGGCATTCGAAACAAAGTGAAAAAATAATTTACCCACGTCGTGTTAAAAAAAAAGACTAAATTGCATTTAAAATTCTTTCCACCCACGTATTAACAACATTTTAAAGGCGATAAATACGATTAAGATAATAACTTTTGTTTTAATTTAGTCTAGCTAACCATTTACCTATGATTCATTCAACGCCTAAGCCTTCCATCATTCGTAAATAAGATGGTTGCCATACATGTACAGTTCTTCCGTATATTAAAACAACATTATAAAACTGCAATTTCCTAGACAACATCCACCTTATAGGAGTTCAGGAAATTCGATGTATGATATTTTAACGCCCTATATTTCGGTTTTTATTTACGACTTTGCAAAAGTGTTAAATATTGTTCAACCTAAATACCACAGGCTGGTTTTGGAAACCGCAATGCACTGTATTCGGTAAAATACAAATTTGGATATACGTTTTATCTCACATACATGTTGAAATGAAGTTTAATATAATAATAAAAAACTAGTATATTTACAACTGCCAGCGGTAAAATATGCATGATGCAATTAATAGGACAATCTCCTCTTGTGTGCTACATACTTGCTTCTTAGAGCGGGTTTGTAATGAAAGTATATATAGAAAATTGTATAAACTTTCGAATACATATATGCATACATCTATACATTTTTCAAGTAAATAAGTGATGTGATTCCAATAGTTTTGTACTAAATATTCTCTTATACAACTTAGAAGTGTTAAGAAATTCTAGGTGAAAAAATTATATTTGGTAAATATACATGAATGTACTGTGTATAGAAAATTCCATACATTAACATATCAGAAACTGTGTTGATGGCACTTTTGTCCATGAATAATGAAATGTTTAAATAAATGACCAAACATCAGAGCATTTGATTGTACAAGTTTCATCATATGTGCCCAATTACTGTTAAGTCCCTTTCAAGATACATGGCGATGTTGTCATTAATGTATAGACAAATACAATATACCATAAATTTGTTTATGACCATAAATGTATCCAGGCATTTATGGAATAAAAGTATGGCATACATGCCCATATATAAGTTTTCCACCCGGGATACTGTTAAATAACATGGAAATATTGTACCAAATGTTAAAATAAATTTGTAACAATATGAGGGGTCACCTGTATAGTGTGTTTGACAAGGGGGCAAGGTATTTTTTGTATTTAGGGAGTGGGTAAAAAAGGTGGGGTGTTTTTGTAACAGCAAACATGTCGTGATTTAATTGTAGAAACTCTTGTACTTCCGGGGTGAGCAGCGTGGGGTTAGATCAATGTTTTTTAACCGGTGTGCCGCGGGAGTTAGGGGAGGGGTCGAATACTTTTTTTTTTACAAATTTTACATGTTTTTATATTTTTAAAAAATCGTTTACCTTCTTTATACTAATTTAAAATTTAAAAAAGTAATATAACATTAAATAATTTTGATCAATTTTCAAAGAACTGATTTATTAATTCTACAAATAGACATACGAATATAAGACCGCCAATATATACAGTATTTTAGTAATAATAAGTGAACGTATAGATGTAGGGGGTAAGTAGTGCCCTGTAGGGATGACAGTCATGATATTGGTAAAACAATTGAGGGCATGCAGCCAAGATGAATGACACCAGTGTAGGGAATTCTGATATGGAAGTGAAAGGCCAAAAATCTCACGCCCCTTGTAGTACAAGTAGTACCGTATACCACTACATGCCCAATGCTTGACCATTAGTATAGATATTTTGATGGGTTGCAAAGAGGGGTGGGTGGCCATTGAACTCAGTTTTCGGCCTTTTTTCGAAATCGTTCACCTCTGCACAAAGTGGTCATTAAATTAAGAAGGGACCCTAAAGCTGCCAACCAAACCGTTCATGGAGTAACCACAACGAACATTATGTTTGGAAAATATTTTTCAAAAATGTTTCAGTGGAGTCAGACATGATATTTTCCATAAAGAGATTTTACGATTACAAAAAAACTTGTGTATTGATGTTGGTGGTTACATTTATAGGGCCTTAAAGAAAATATCAGAAGGTATTAAAGTTAACTACAATAAACATGTAACTAATATCCATGTGCATGGGAGCATGTTTTCCACTATTATTTAACTATCATATGTTAATTATACGCCAAGGACTGTCAGTGATTAAGTAAATTGAAATTCTGGAGAAAAAAAAACTTTTTGTATTCCTCTATCATTTATCAAATTACAATTTATGTGATTATATGCTATCTTTGTAATAAGACATAATTGACCACATGCTTTATCTTTTAACCAAGAGATGCGCATTTATCTAAGTAATGTTATTTATGTTAAATTATTCAGCAGCATGCTTTTTGTTTAATTTATTCAATAGTTTGCACGTTTTGTACCTAGATGGCACTACTTGTTAAGGATGAATGTTAGATTCCTGTAAAAAGTATTGTATGAAATCTTGGCCTGCTATGAGAAAACCTTCTTTGGATTTTTTCTCCTAACTATGAACAGTTCAGGTGTTACTTACTACCTGTATGATATGCAGAACAAACTTTATTTAATGTTGTACGAGACAGTAGGCAAACTTTTATTTTAATGCATTTTTCCTAGGATGTGTTTCCTTAGAAGTTTCAGAAATCTTTAATAATGTTTGTATGCATAAGTTATCAGATTTCTGATTTCCAAGATCAAATTTCAAGTTTGATTATCACGAATATAAGGAATAAGTTATTAAGTTATGCTGCACTACAAAAACTGGTGTACAGAAACTGCAATATATTATATAATGACATACAGTTTGTTATGTAAGCTGTCATTTAAGTTGTATTGGTATTAAAGTACAGTTGCTTAAATATTCAATCTCAACTCCTAACGTATTTCAGAGTATATTACCCATCCCAAAGATTTTCTTAAAAATTTGTGCTGACATTCTTGCTTGAAAATTCTAAAAGTCTTCAAATTGTTGTCTTTAAATTTACTATGGTTACAAAAGTCTTCCCTGATCCCACGTCGCTATACAAGGCTTACAGAAAACAGATCAGCCTCACCCTGTATATTTTAAGGACTGCCATGTGAAATTAAAAACCTTCATGGCGTTATTTCCTTTTTCTTTAGTTTTTATCTTCAAGTCTGCGCATAGATAACAACAAGAATAGGTGACCAGTAGAGTTAAACGACATTTTGATGTGTGTTTTCGTAGGAGTAGCACCAAATTGACCAGATTCGTATGCGAAATACAACAAACGTGGTAAAAATCTCACTTCTTATCCTTAAGTTTCACTGACTTATAAATATTCCACCCTGACCATTACATGTGCCAGCTGTAGTAAAACAGAAAAAAAGTTTAATTTCGTGGAATATATCTTTCTTTATCGAATGGCAATCTTCAGTGTGTAGGATGAGGGTGTGTGTGAGAGCCCAGAGGTCATATCTTGATTTTTTTTTGGAATTGCAATAATAAAAAATAAATGGAGATTGATACTGGATTTAATCTGGCATGCTAGCTGGAGAAGATAAAGCCTCTTAAGCTTGACAGATTTTTTATGGATGGTATGAAGTCGCAGGGGGAGCCCAACAGAGGGTCATGATATCATTTGTGACAGGTGATATACCCAACCTAGATATTCATTCTCGAGACCTCCCCCCTCCATCTTTACCTTCGGTTTTACTTCACTTTTCACAATGGGTACCTGTATTGGAATTTCTCCTGCCACAAAATGTGGTCAAACACGGAGTGAAAACAGGCCAGTAGATGTCAGTCCGATTGACTATTGCATAATAGACGTTTACATGATCTGTGGACAGATTTGACGGACACGTCATGAAATTTGTAATTTAATGAGTTCGTTGCATAATACTAATAAGCTAGGTCCATGAACAGGGATGACAGTCAGCATTTTAGACCTTGACCGCTGGGTTGTACTTCCTGGATCATGGATTCATCGCTTTTCAATCTCCATAGGTGTTTTTATAACGCGTTTTGTTGTTGTTTAGGGACAAAGCTTTGTATCCGTACACATTTAATAATGTACCGATTTCCTGTTCTCTACATTCAATTTTAAGCATTTCCGAGTTTCAAAGGCCAGTTGTATCAATTTTCTGCTTAGCATAATCAGTTAGTGAACCAGTTTTATTCAATGCTACAATTGAAAAATCGATTTCTAATACCGGATTTAATTACAGATAAGTTTGGTTGTGCCAAATTGTGTTTTTTGAAAAGCACATTGTGCAGGGCTGTCAAAAAAGCAGTAAACCAAGCACAATTACAGGCTTTGTTTTTCTTTTCTTTTTTTCTTTTTTTTTAAAACATCTGAGTTGTTATTGATTCATGGCCACCGTTGTACCAAGCTCCAGTTCAATTTAAAAATAGATCAAACATCATTAACTGTTGATTAGCGATGTTTGCTTGTCGCCACGAATGAACTGTAATTTGGGATATAAAAAAAATGTTGCAATCAAAATAATGACGTCACAATCGTAATGCCCTCGGCCTTGCAGTTATTTTAAGCTGTTTTCCAGCTTTGACCTGTAACAAAAAATCAGTGCATTTAACAAAAGTGTGCAATAGTTGCCATGGCTTTTAATAGCATAACAATGCTGTAGCTTTCATATTGTGTAAGTAATAAAGGCATTAATCAGGTATTACAAAGGAACAACGAAATTGTTAATTACCACAAAATTCCTCAACGATGCTTAAATTTGAGTAAATCTTGTTTCCTAGTTACCTTACATTCTTCCTATTCTATTTCAAGACAACAAACATTTGAAACTGGTTACAGTGCACTTTTTATGCATTTCTTTGAATAAAAGCTCTGCATTTAATAAAAAAAAAACTCGCTTCCCAAACTCAATTTGCATAACTTCTGTATAATTATGCGCAATTTTGTGCAATCAAATGTGACAAAACAACGATTTTGTTAATATAAAATACGGTTTTTATGACATAAATTAGATGGTTTGTACAGATAAAATAAGCTGCTTGGGTGGGCAGTGCATGTTTGCATTACTTCATCAAGCTAATATACACACATATAAACCAATCTAACCATTCATTAGATGGATTTTCATGTACTATATTGTATATGTATATATAGCAATATGCGCTTAATTTAAACATAGCAGTCAATGTATACATTTACTCTATTAAACCCTATCTAAGTTACCATTTAAATTTAGTTTAATTGCTTGTTGTTGTAGGCTTTTAATTATCCATGGATCACCAAGAAGCCTACTAAAAGTAAATAATGCAACCATTTAGGTGGTAACTTGGACAGGACTAAAGACTGTTCTCAAGGTCTGCAGATTTTACCTGAACGTTTCTGCATGTCGGAAACTACCACAAAATTATCCTTTATTTCAAGAATTCAAGTAGTTTGGATACTTTAAAATGCATTCAATAATCAGGTCTGTCCATTGTTATTCAAATGCAAATAGGCGCCTTCTACTTTGTGAATGATAATAGTTATCGTCAGGGCATAACAGGGTCTTACCGTCTTCATAATCTACTGTCTAAGTCTGCTATAAAACAGATAGTTTTAGCGGTGGTCATTTCTTCAAAGTGACCAGTTTTTAATCCACGAAAATATACCCCATGTCTCGTTCAAAATGTTTTTCCTTGTTTAAATTTGACTTTTAGATAAGAAATGAATCAACCTGTATTACTCGTTTTTTGGTCGGCAAAAATGAGATAAGGAAGAAATACTCTACAAATAAATAACGTCTGAGAAAAATATTTATTAAATTATATTACAGAACCAATTTCCGGAGGCTGAATGCTACTGTTAATGTTTTTACCAGAAATTATGCATTCAATTTTAAACATATATATCTTTGGTCGTGCACGTTTTCCCCACTATTTATTTTCAGAAAGTTACGAAAAAAGTTGTTCGTTTTTCACTGAAATTTCCATTGACCAGAAGACATTGAAAAGCAGCACAAAAGCTGCCAATGGAATTTGAGTCGGTTCTGTTATCAGTTTGTTCCCTTGTAAATTAAGCATTATTTGAAAAGTTTAAATGTTCGATATAATTAATGACATGACATGCAATGCATAAATTACATTGTGAGGTTTGTGGGAGGAGGGGGTTGAGGAGAGGTCATTTAATGCGATACTGAGGGTGGAGGACAAACTGCCAAATTTCTCAGTTCGGGATCCTTGGTCACGACGCTCGGAAATCCCTGCAGGGGGACTTCTCCATTCCGGAATCTCGTTTGTCCGGTCACTTTTTTGGACTACGTGCACGTTCATATCTTTATGAAAGTGAATTCGGTGCTCTCTTTTTGATCTTATTCACCGTCATCCCAGCTTTGTTTGATGCGGAGTGGGTACGCATATTTCGAGCAGACATGCACTGGGAAAAGGTGGGTTGGAACGGAACGAAAGCGAGGGTGGACCGCCACCGGGGAGGTGGTCAGTCCCACTCGAGTATAGTCTTAGGCGCGTGTGAGTCCGTCCTAAACCCTCCACCCACTCGGATCCCTTCTTACCTGACCACCCTTTCATCCCTGTTTTATTTTTTTGTTGTGTGTGCCTTGCTTGCATGGCAATCCTGTGAAACAATAGTGCTTCCCGTATCATTGGCCTCATGAGTGACAACTGCATTGTGGGCCGCACACAAGCTACATAATTAGGTATCAAATACTCGCCTCGATACATTCATGAATTTCAAATATGCGAAAGAGATTAAGAGGAAATGAATTTGGCATGCTCGTTGCGCATAAGGGTATCAACAACCATTGATAATTAAGTGAAAGCCTCATTTCAATGCTGCGTGCTTTCGGTGGACCCGGGGTTGAAATTGGTCATATTTTACTATTCATCCAACGATTTGTTCTTTAATTGCTTCAAATTGTATGCTAATTGTTCATTTTGTTGTTGGGGGTGTTCCTTATTTATTCCTTCTAAGGGATGATTCAGGAGTTTATGATATCCAATGTTCACCCACTTATCATGCTAACGGCCGTTGATATAATCATATGATTATGCTGATATTGACGATTAGCAAATGCATATTTTAAACCACTTTTTGGATGATTAAGATTAAGTGTTTATTTAAATAAATATTAGTGCACTGTTAACAAAATCTGTAATTTTTATATGGAATTTCTAGTAAGCTGGAGGTACAAGAAATTTCCTTAATTTTAACTGCAGCTTAGAAAAAAAACCGTCAATTTTACAGGAAAAGCATATAGTCAAGTTTGAAGGAAATATCTGTAGAAACTCAAGGATTAAAAAATCTGAACTGGAAATTTGATTAAGGATCTGAACCATTAAAATCAGCAAGTTGCATATTTACGTTATTACTGAAAGTTCATACTTTGAGGAAAAATGTTCTTAACAGTTAATAATTTAATTATGTGCCATACAGAAACGCGTTTTATTGTGAAAGCTTGTTCAGAATTTCATGATTCTCTGGAATAATTTTCCACTGCATTGCAATCAACAATTGTAAGTGAAGATTTCACGGGTTATAAAAGAATCATTTTTACGAGTCATGTAACTGATATGGTGAATACATACAAACCTTTTTTCTCATATCGTTTTTTTAATAATATGAACATATAAATGGTGCTGTAAATCGCTTTAGTTATGGCCAATGACATTAACGTAATTCTTCTCTCCCCATTGCCCTCACCTTTTAAGTTGTATGTTGAAGATTATCATATGGATATTTAATATCTAGTCAAACCTGTACAATAACAATAATCCATGTACATAAGCTAATGTGTTTTTTAGTTTATGCCATAGCCGTACCCGGAATGCACTAATGAAGAGAGTCGTTTTTAAATTATTCACAACATGGGCTATAAAAACGTATTACCTCCTTAATTTCCATAAGATTAATGGCTTTTTTTATGAAACACTCTTTCATGGGCGCGAATTGATGGTTTTGGACAAAATCTGATACCAAAATCGTGATTTTTACATTGTATAACCCTTCAACGCCAGGTCCCATCATCCTTGCAAGATTTTCATAAATGGTAAATGCTGTTTGAATTTCAGGTCTGCTGTGATTAGCTTTTTATTATGCTCTTCTGTCATATTTGGCAGCATGACACGTGTTTGATCCTGTGTTAGCCATTTTTAAAATTTTGATGAATGGAGAAGTTGTGAAAGGAGATGTTTGAATATGATAGTTTCAAGGAAGTGCTGTATTATACTCCTGTTTATTATGATGATAATATAATCTGGACATTCATTAAGTGTAAACGCACATTCTGAATATGACTGCATAGAAGTCGTGTGCTACAAGATATATGGCGCTGCCACTTTTTATTTTTGAAAGACATGTTAATTAACAATGTGGCCGTGCAGAATCCATTTATTAGATTGCGGATATCTCATAATTTACCATTTTTACTGGCCGTCTTGATCGTTTTGTGTTTTCAAAAGCCATTGCCTACGGTATCTCGATATGAAAGAAATTCCATATCGGAAGAAAAACTTGTTTGTATTTCTAAACGTAAAAATTACTGCGGCTGTAATATGTATTCTATAATTAATTGTAGTAAGACAATGTTAACACCTCAAATATCAATACATTATATGCTTTTTCATGTGTAATAATTGTTGTACAATGATGCGTGTACATCTCTATAAATCATTTAAATTATCATAAATAAGAATTCTAAAATAACTTCGCTTAATTAACATTTCTAAAAAAATGTAGTTAAAATATAAATTCAATGTTAATGGCCGATTTTTAAGGAGCACTCAAATACGGAAATGAATGGAGTTTATCTATATTTATTGTCATTGGGAGGCTTACCTCCACTTTTAGGCTTTTTACCTAAATGTATATTTGTGGTTTCACGTCATACAGTAATCGGTGTTATTCCAAGTACGTTTTTCTACGAAATTTACCTCAACATGTTTCACATTTTGCGCTTAAAAGAAGGTGGCTTAATGATTTGGAAGGTTAGTTTTCGAAATTAGTGTTTGGTAAAATTTCTGTAAATTTCACTTGCAAAAGAAGTTCTTAAATATCCCACCACTGACTATTTACCTTCCTGAAAGACGACATTAATTGTGATCATGCTAAAACTTCATTTTATGTGTTTCGAAATCGTTTTATGTGGTTGAACATCGCCAACAATCGTTATTAATTAGGAATAAATACTAATAAAAGTCCTTTTAACTGGTGGGCGTGATATCTTAATCATCAATGGTAAAGTTAGTTGTTAGACAAAATGATGCTATCATTGTCAGAACGAACCTATTTCAGGGAAGTAGGAAGTAACGTTTTATATCTGGTCGTGCAGCTCCATCATTAGGGATTCTTTATGTTCATGAGAATCTTACTTTTTTAATTTTCTTAGCTCTCGGTACTTTAGCTGTAGGCTTAATTAGAAATGAAAATAATTAGACCACCTGTTAAAAATGGCGATCGATAGGCTGTGTTTAGCCTATGAATTTCAAGCAGAATTTTTAATATTTCAGTCAAATGGTTCGTACATATAAGATTGCGTGCAATCTTGTTGTTATATAGCTCACGTTTTAATGATGAAAAAAATTTCAACTTGTACATGTACTTGACGAAATTGATTTAGAAACTTAACGGCGCTTTCTCTTAATTCCCCTCCCCTTCCTTCCCCTCGTTATTATCAATGGCTTGCAGCATATAAATTGCATCACCTATATGATTGAGAAATAAACACGTTATAAGAAATAGTGGCCTTATACGAACTCCAGACGCTAATTGTAATGAGAACCACAGCATGAGTCGACATCATAGTAAATATTTATGTAGTATATTCAATTTATTGAAAGGACAATGTGAGAAAACTAATATGGCGAATGTAACGTGAGAGAACATAGTGATGTGAATCTGTATAAATTACTTTGAGATTCATAAACAAGTAATTTAAGATTGTAATTATGCACTATACTTCAGAATATTTGAAATTAGATGTATTGCAGTTCACACATATTTGTGTATGCGATTTTATGTCGATTCTTTCCAAAAAGAACATTGGACAACTTTCATTATTCCATGTTTTTGTACTACATGGTTTGTACTTGAAATGCAAGATTTAATGGAATTAGCTTTTTATTTCATTGAATATTTTTGAATTGTTTTAACAATGGAAGAGTACATTCTTCATAACCTAATATTTGCCTAGCAATTGAGGCCACCTATAAATTTGTTGATGGATATTTCACTATAGAATTCTATTTATCAAAGGAGTGACCATTTCATAAAACAATTTCCAATCTGCAGAAAATTTAAAATTAGATCCATTGTGGTTCGCATATACTCGTTTGTGATTTATTTTTGTTGAGTCTTTCCAAAAAGAACATTGAACAATTTTCATTATTCTCTCTACATGTTTCTGAACTATGTTAATAGTTATTTTAAATTCCAAAATTTATTAGAATGATAGTTTTTATAATATTGATTTTTTTTTAAATTTCACAATGTTTTTTATTAGTTTTAGTTATTGAAAGATCCACCTGGCCATTGAGGCAACCTAATATGTAGTTTTTAAAAGTAATTTCACTATAGAATTCTATTTATCAAAGGCAGTGGCCATTTCATAAAACAATGCCATGCTCCAATCTACAGTCCAACATATTTAGTGCTGAGTATTTCGATATAAATCCGTTGTGCCAAATAGTTCTTCCAACTCGGTTTGTTGCCCGGCAACTTTTTTTGGCAAGGCGATATAACGCTTACTCTAGCATTGCATGATGGCACTCGTGTGTTTACTTCTTCCTGCTTGATGTATTGAGTTTCCAATGATGCAACGCGGCATTGTGGGTAGGTGAGCCACTCACTTTTGAGTAGCTACCTCATTGAAACGCTCGCCTACCTGGTGCAGGCGCGTGTGGCTCTAATGGGATACGTACGGTGAAGGTATGCGTCGTAAAAACCAGTGACAAAACCTCTGTGGGACGGTACAACGGTACTTCTGCTGTAGTGTTGGTCGAGCAAGGATGTCAGGAAATTTGACAGATAAATTGGTGGTTCAAAAACGAAGAAATTGTGACAAAAGTTGTGATCGCGATTAGTGCTTGTGTGGAGTTTTTGCAAATTTCACCGAAATATCGAGCTGGGGATGACTGACTGACTATCCGTCAAATACTTCAACAATTCAACGCTTTTTACAATGTCATGACAATTTCTTGTGATAGAACTGTACAACTTAACCTCAAATAGTTTTCATAAATATCTTCGAATATTTGGGAATCGTGATAGAAAACTGCGTTGTGCTACGACGAACGATCGTCCATCAATTTTAATCGTTTTAGGAATTATTTTGGAAACTGCTTGGAATAGAACGGTTTAGGTGAGATAAACTATAATTACTCGAAATTAAAATTTTCTGTCACTTTTAGCTTAGTTACTTTTGCAAGAAAACTTAATTTCTTAGATCAAGTAAAACTGGCGGTGGAAGTGATTTAAGACTTGAAATTACCTGTTAAAAATCAGCTGTTTGGATTCTACGTCTAACTGAAAAAATCCTTAAATCACCCATAACTTTTAATAGTTTTTATGAAACCCGCTGCTTTTATTAGGACACACGTTGCGTTGTTCTGGAATCATCAACATTGACAAATTGTTCCTACAGCGTGAAAACTGATGTGCACAAATGTGGGTAACTTTTGACGGAGTACATTGGTTTTTTGGCTAGCTTGAATCTTGTACTAGTGTACAAGAGTGGTTTCAGACCAGTTAAACAGTTTTAACGCTCCCCTGGAGCATTGGTTAAGCCCTAAAGCAGGGTATTTTTCTTGGATGTCAAACACCTGATGGTGAAGCCCCGATATGATGGGTCGCTCGGTCAAAGAAAGGTAGGCTGAATGTCAAAGCATCGTTCGACGATTATTTAAAATTCTAGGCACGTTCGCCAAAATGGATTAATGAGATTTAACCGCTGTGCTATTACAACTGCAGCTTTTTAAAAAGTTAATAATATGCTGGTAATGTCATCCTCAAAGAGTGGCCATATTTGGGAACCAAATAATTTACCCTTATTCAGGTTTACCACCTCCATGTGGCGTAAAGTATTCAGATTTCGAAAAAGTATACATACATACGTGCTAGAATTGGTTTTTCAAGAAGATCCCTTCTGTACTGTAAATACCCAAATCATGTAGAAGATGTGTTGAACACCACTGACAGATTTTTTTCTCTGCACTATGCAATAATAATGGTAATGCAACCGAGCAAAGGGCAATATTGATTCTTAATATTCGAGATATATATTATTTCTGGTTTAGGAGTACTTTGGCCGCCAATGTGGCCAAAATTCACTGTCTGGGTGTTAAACACGTGTTGCTACAATACTATTACAATAAGCAGTTTAGCTAACCACTAGATATACAACATGTCTCATGAAGTCTTTAACATTATTATTCCTATAAATGTCAGGGCTCTCTATGGACATGGATGCCTTTGAGCCCCAAAACATCAGTTAATCTGTCATCCAATATGTGAAAACTGTTAGGACTGAGAACTGTTTAGGATGAGGGCTGTTGATGTCAGCAATGATTTCCTGATTGGTGGACAGTACGTACTAACATCTTGTCCCCTGAGTAGTTTGGCCTTTATAACAGAAATATAAAATCAAACAAAGGCACTGAATGCTATTGCGGAAACCCTTTTCAAATTAATATACTTTTATTTACAATAACGTTCGCATCTTTTGTGTAAAAATATGCGTATGTAAACATGACGGAAATGCAAATTACTAGCATAGAAACGACGAGTCTTTCCTCGTCCATGCCATTTTCTAATAATAAAGTTCAGGGTGCACCACATCGTGGAAGGTAAAATTCTTCCCAGTGCTACAGGGTGAACATATCCCATCCATACATATGCAGCTAGTTGTACATGGCACAAAATTAGTATTCGCATTCCTCAACAAACCATACAGAAATTCCTGTTTAAAGTTTTTGTGAATTGGCATCCCTTTCTACGAGAAACGTTACCCAACCCATCTTCTGCTTGGCAGGTGCCACTCCCGTTTTTTGACCTTTAGCAATCATTTGTCTGTACTGCATTTCGAATTGTCGTGCACCAATCTACCTTACTGTAAAACGTTATTCGTGATAGACAGATTTAGCTTTGCAAACATTTCCAAGTGTTTTCTGAAAAGGCTTTTTCACATACACGGAAATTGGCAAAGACTGAGTAATCGTTTTCTTTGTTTCAATTTCTTCTAGGCCACGAACTGTAAAATTGTGCCCCGTTCCAGATTGGGTGTTGAACAGGTACATTTGTTCCATCTCTGTATAGTGAAATTCAAAAAAAAAATACAATGCTATTGGAGTAGGTAAAATTGGAGTTGTATTTCAGTATTTGTTGATATCAACCGATTTATCAACAACGTGAATTAGCAAAGAAGCGCATCCACTATTTTGCTTAACACGAGGTGGCCTAGTATATACGAGATGTTCCGGTATAATAAGCAAGTTTCGAATCAAAATAGAATACGTAATTTAAATTAAATTCTTGAGCATCCCTATCACAACATTAGAATGAAATTTACGTCCTACATTACAATACCCTAAACTTAACTGCAGAATCGGCTCATTTTCCAAATTCAAAAAGTTTAAGTGCTAATGTTAGTCAGACGACATCCGGTATTGTTTGGAATCTCCATGGCAACGATTAAAAACTTGGGTAATAAGAGAATAAGGAAATCAATCGCAGGTTGTTTAGTTTGAGAATTTTTGCTTGTTTGGTAGGATGTAATTTTGAGTTAATGTTGCAGTTTGCTGTAAAAATATAGTTTTTATATAAAAAATAGATTTTTAGTGCAAAAAATTGGTATAGAAAAGTGGCCAAACTCATTAACTAGCTCATGAAAAGATTTAAAAACTATAAGAAATGAATGGCATGAACTTTTCAACATAAACAAACGCAGGTGAGCATCTAGGTGTGAAGAGATATTGCGGAGGAGGAGAAAGTTTGGTCCGGGGTTGGAAGTTTATTTTGACAAAAAAGTGGGGAAACGAAAACGCAAAACCACGAGGAAAGTTCTGGTTCAGCGCATTTTCGGGCATATATCGTGCAGCTCCGATAAGAAAAATTTTATATAAATCCGAGGTTTTTTTTTTTTTGTTTCAACTCCTATATAATATACTCGCCCATTTAGAACTGCTTCCTCTTTCGTGAACTTGCCTTTTTGTATTTGAAGGGATAACTTTTGTCCACTCTATAATTACTCCCCTTCAGCACCTTTTAGTCAATTTTTCGAATAGACTTCATTTTTTATTTTGTCGTGTCACTCATTGTTCGTGTGTTGATAGATATGTCTTTAGTTGTATTCTTCCTCAATTGGACGGCAGGGTTTCAGTTTCCATCATCAAGTAGTTTTTGACTTAAATCAGAACCAGTATTTGGGTAAAATCACCAGTCAAACCTAAATTTGAACGTCATTTGTGACTGAACAAAGTAGTATAAAGTTAAAAGTTGATATTACTGCTGTTACCTGTATGATTGTATATTTTACAAAACCATGTTACCTATTTACCATGGCAAAGCAAGAACGTTATATTAAATCTAAATCTTGTAAAAGTTTCATTTACAACAATTTTGAGGTTTTCGAAAAGTAGTTACAGGAAAAAAATGGTGAGAAATCTACTGAATATTTGAAATTATAGGACTACCTATTCAGTTTGCTAATGGTGTCATTATGAGGAAATTAAAGAATCAACATTCGATTGTATCATTTCTCTCTCGAATTTTCGCACAGATTTCTGTAAATCACCAAAAAATTATTCGATTATTTTTTCATTTATTTGTTCCAAATACCTGTTTATAAACCAATTAAGTCATCAAAAACATTTAATTGCTTATGTTTGATACAATTTCACCAGTTTTGTCCCACTCCCCACAGAAGAACCTACTTCTAAAATTGTATAACTTAGAACCTCCTCTATGACGATGACCCCTACTTTGGACACCCCTGATTTAACTTTTGCTGTTGTTAAATACACAATGCCTTTCTTCAGGATTTTGCTCATTTAAATTGTATTTATTTTTGCACATTTGCATTTTATCAGCGAATAACTTTTAGCTTTCTTTAAAATTCACCCATGAATCTTTCAAGAGTTTCGTTCAAACGTTTAATTTGTTTTCCTGATTTCCTTTGCTCGATTTATCATTTTTAAGGGTCTAAATAAATTAATATGAAAACGAAATTCTTCTAATGATGTACTACCGCGTTAATTGAAGCCTATAAATTACACACATGTGCGTGAAGATGGTAAAAATTATAGAGCAAATTTTCAACTTGAAAACCATTTCTAGAGTTGAATAATGGGCGGTTTGGTACATTGGGGGTTACGCCGCACCACTTCTGCCGTGCATCATTAACCTCTAATATAAAAACGTGTGCCCGTGGAAATAGTCATCACAGTTTTACGAGTTTTATAATAGAGTCCTTCGCCCAATTTTTTTTTCCATTTTTTTTTTTTTTTTAATATAGTGGAATGTAAAATTAGAGGTAGTATTAACGGAACCAGTGTCAGAAGGCATTGCTCTTCACGGTCAGTTTCTTAAAAATAAATGTAGTTTCGTTAGATTGCAATTAATATTAAAACGTTTTAATGAGTGGCATGGCGCCTGGAATGAGGTGCCATAGGTTAGAATGTTAAAACAAAAGGGGCAAAGGAGACTAGGGCGGAACAAATTAATTAACTTTTAACTGTTAGTGGGAGTAAATTTAAATGTTTTCCTTATTTCCTGGCATTCATTATTGGCAAGAATTACCCTGTAATATTATGAATACATAATGTTTTTTAAGTTATTTCCTATAAAATTTAAGTTGAAGTTTCTCTTATTAACTTCAATAAGTCATTAAAAAAAATTATGTGAAATAGAATTTTTTCTGAAATTTTAGGACTTCTTCAGATAGCAAAACTTCTAATTGTCCATGAAGATTTTCCTTCTGCCCAAAATTGTATCAATCTTAATCCTTGGTGAAACGTTTAGATTTAGTTTATGGACTTAGTGGAACTGTTTAAGATATGCATTAATGACAACGTTTAAACAATGTATACAGCTTATAGTCATGCAACATTAGTACATTTGTGTTTTGCCGAAAAATATTAAAATGCCGATGCGTAGAAACTGTTCACCATGCACTGTTACTTGCCCCGTTGACTGCATCACGGTGCTAAAAACATCATGTCATTGTGAAAAAAGGGGTAACCTACGTTAAATTAAGGACTGAACAGAAGCGATTTTTAACGATTATCTATGAAGTGGGGGGCTTTTTATTGTCTTGGGTATAAAAATGGATTTCCTGAATGAGCGCTATTTGTTTAATGTTTCGTGGAAACTTCCAACTCACGCTTGGATAGACTGAATTAGGGAGATTATCATGTACACACGCATGGCGAAACCATGGGAATTATTCCTGAATTGCATCCAGGGGGGCTTTAAGGAGCTTACATTTTAAGGTGAATAACAGCCATTCTAACGTCATATATAACATGCATTTCCTGTCAATGGACTCTGTTGTAAATACAAATTGCTGATGCATCCAACTCAATAGGATTGCTTTTACGGTGACATAAGTTTGGCATGTATTGGCAGTAATTTTGCTTTGTTAACAGGATGACCATTGATGTTGTTGCACCAATGATGAAATCACAAATTGGTCACATTTGGAAATCCAAAATAGCATGTTACTTGCACTGGTGTTATGAATGAGGGGGGAAAGTTACAAGCAAATGAACACCATATTTTAATTGAGGTAATTCCTAAGCACTTGGTATTTGTTAAGTATTGTACAGTTTTCTATATAATGCAATTGCCTGTTTATTTACGACTAATATAATTATTATTATTATTATATGGCAAAGACCTTCTTACATCAATTCGCAAATAACATTTCATACTCCTTGTTACTAACTTACCATATCCAAGTCAATTAAAGGTACTTCTACCAATAGTTTGCTTAAATCTATTATGTTAATGTGTAATGTTAATTCTTGTGTCTGAAATACACACAAGTACTCTTTATTACACCCCCTCCCCTTCCTTACAAAAAAGTATGGTGTGCTGACTGTAGGGTAATGATTTGAACTGGATTGAAATAAAACTTGGTGCATGTTGTCATGTCAATTATCCATAGCATGTACATTATTTCAATTTGTCTGCAGTGTCAGATGTTGTGCTTGTATCAATATATTGTGTTTGCATGGTTGAAAGCACAATGTGTTATATCTTTCTTCACGGTTTTAAAATTTTTGGATTGACAGAAGATATTTTGATATGCATAATAATCCTGTTTGTCATATATTTTTCAATAACTCTTCTCTAATAAATTTGGACGGCGGAAGTAATTTCCAGAGGTAACATTCATAAACAACCTGTTTTATATCATGTTTATGACAGCAATAAATTATCGGATAGCAAATGCATTTCTGGGATTTTAACGAAAGTAGAAATTATTAATTTCCATACAGATAATTTTTTGACATGTACATGGGTAGCATGACGTGAACGATATAAGGAAAGTTATATTTTTATTTTATAAAAATTCCGTGTTTCGTGCCCGTGATAATCATGCTTATTCCAATGTTTTTCATCCGGTGGGCCTCGGGAGTTTGCAGAATTAGCGAAAATTGACATTCTACTATGTATTACTTATTTGTAAATAGAAAACATCACCTCGCGACATTGATTTTACGGGAATTTTCGTTCAGTTGATTAGATGTCCCTTATAAATGGATGAAAATTTAAAGGTCGACCAAGTAATTGATTATAGTATATCCACCAAAACTAGTATATTTAGTTTAATAGCTATAGGTTAAACCAGAGAGTCAAAGGTCGTCTTATGTGATGACCCTATTTGGGCATGTATAACCAGAATTTTTAACTTAATTTTATGTAACGTTAAAAAGCATTGGTTTATTCAATTAAAATGTATTTGGTTTACTATTTGTTATGCAAGAGTTTTTAGGGTTTTAATCGCCTTAATTTAGGCCACTAAAACATTCATTGTTTTCAGACGAGGATAATATGCCGTTTAGTGAACTATGAAATTAAACAGAACGCAAAACGTTAAAATGAAAGATGGTCCTTTTATTTCAACTCTTTTCTTTTGTCTGCGAATGAACTTTTTACATTTTCCTCTTTGGTGTTTTTGCATGTTGAGTTTCTCGCTTGACCGGTTGAGTGATAAGTTGGTAACGGTTTTTGTAGCAATAATGGTCAAGTACTTTTGCTTGCATTTTCTCTGAACAATGACTGGGTTTTTCATCTTGAGTACTTCTAAATACCGTTGCGAATAAGGGAACTGCCATGTAAAAGCAGTTAATTTAACTTTGTTCTGCTCAAATAACTCCCGTAGACTAGTTTCATTCATTTGTCTTTGATGCGATCTGGTTTCAACACTTTTTTATGTAAGCAATCAGTTTTTCAAATTTACTTTGAGTTGGAAAGAAGTTCAATTCATAAGAGCTTGTGGTCTTATAATATTATCATGACTTTAATGCCGAAATAAAAATAGGCGTTTCGGATATTGTTGTATCCTGATCAGATATGCATGTACAGGAAATTCAAGGTTCTTAGATTAAACTGGACAAGCTTCACACCTTTCAAGAAAATCCGGGTTTTTTTAAGTACAAAAAATTTAAAATACTGTTAGAGTATATTATAGAAAATTCATTTTTTTTAATACTTCAATCAAATACATTAACCACTCTTTCAATTTATACATACGTATTTAAGTGCATGTTAATCAAGATGGCAATACTATTAAGCAAGTACTTCATAGTGTAAATATAATGTTAAAATCATAAATGCATTGTAATACTGTATTACAATTGCATGACATAAGCGTTTATACATAACATGGTGTTTTAATGTCTGCTATGGTTGAATGAAAATTTTCAAGTTTAATACTATACAATGAGTAGCATTAAATAACAAAAAGTATACAAAAATTCTATGCTATTTTGCAGGATTGGATTTTACTCGTATAATATCTCTGGAAATTTTTGAAACATTTTTCTGCAAGAAGGAATATCTTGTTTTTATGTTGTTGGATTCAAAATTATGAAAAAACATCTAATGTTGTAGGGAATAAAAATTCGAAATTTTTAATTTTCTTTTGTCTGGAAATATGAAAAATAATAGCACGCAACGCATTCAAAAAAGTGTAATCTAATGGTCTAGTTCACCTAGAAATTGCACTATGGGGCTTGCCATGGGTGAGTTGATAGTGAATAATTTGTTATAAAAAATGCATTTTACGCTCATAATTGGCCTTTATTTTACACGAACTTTATTATAAAACTATTATTTTGCGAGGGAGTATATATAATGTTGTGTTTAAGAAATGTTTCACCCCTTTTTCCAGAACTTTTTCCTCGTAGTTAATATAAGTTCTTTGACTCTGAAACTTGAGTACTTTGGCAGTAAACAGACAATCCAACTTTTTTGTCGTCACATTTCTCCTTGTTTTCCCATATTATCTATTTGCTTCCGGTACTCTTAGAAACATTTTTTACTCCATCTATTGCATGACACCTGAATTATATTTGTTTTCTACAACTCTTTTAATTCCATTGAAATTACATTGAGCTAACAGTTATTTTTTAATGTCTCACCCCAGGCTTGGACTGCGGAAAAAGTCCTGTTTTAGTATTTTTGGTCATTTAAATACCATCGCAACGGGTTCCCAAATTCCGCAAAAGTTTTTCCATTGTATAACTTGGCACGTTTGTTCCTGAATTATCTTTTTTGGAGATTTGCACTCCACCTCCTTTTGAGTTATTGTTTGTTTGCGTGCACTTTCTTTTCTGCCAGGTAACTAATATACAGAAATATGACCGGTACACATCATGTACTAGCAGTTTAAACCTAAGTTGCACTTAAGATACCAAGTATCACCGTATGAATCTCAAGTTCAGGAAAACATCTCCAGTTTTGTTCTTTAAAAAAATAACAATCATATAAACCGTATTGTATTGCAATAAATTATTCTTAAAACCTATAAGTTATGCACACAAAGTTCAACATTGTCTAAAAATGCCACTACTTTTTCGTTTTTCTAAGTGTGGAGGCTATTGATTGATAATTTTGACCTGTGATGACTAAACTTATAAAAAATATGTTCAAGATGTTCGTTTGAACTCATGTTTGTGTGGTTCTGATATTTGCAAGTTTTTGTTCTAGTTTTTTTGTTTTACTCAATCCATAATTACTCGAAAACCTAATACTATATAACTGGTTTATTAGTAATTTTTTTCTGTTATTAGTTTTACTTAATGGTAAATGGAGTTCGGTAAATTTCGATTGTCGATGAATAAATAAACATAAATACTTACATGGATGTAACATCTACACATTTTGACTAGTTTACATGCAAAAATTGTAGTTTTCCCATACATTATCTAGTAAATGCTGCTATAAATTCAAAACCTTTTTTCCTTAAAGATGGAATGATGAAACGAGGAAGTGTATTTATTCTAAATAACCCACAACCGGAAAAAAATATCTTAAATCTTTTTTCTGCTACTGTCGGAATGCAACTGTACGTGTCCAGTACGTTTGGCAATATATTCACGTATATGCCTCATGGTTTTAAAAACGCACTTTTTGAAGCACAGAATTATGGAAAAATTCACGAAAGTATTCAATTTCCGAGAAAATGGCATATGCATTTTATGAATGCACACAATTTTTCACGAATTTATTGCACCTTAATATGCAGAAGGCGTTGGCGACGTGCAACTTCATTTTCAAATCTTGTCATTTATTAAGAGTCCATGGCTCGCCACATGATAACCACGTGTTAATAAAATGCCATTTACACGCAGCTAGTCGCTAAGATGATGGGTATATTTTCAGTGCTTCCTGAATTTTATTTCCTCTTGATTATAATTTTTAAGATGCCCAACGATGGTGGCGTGATTCTTTAAAATGTTTTTTTTGCCCTCCCCATGCACTTGAATTATGGAAAGGCCTATTAATTCGTCTTATATGGATAATTACGTGTTAGGTAGGGGGTAGTTATGCGCTAAATTCCGGAGACCAGGTCGTAATAGGGGTTCATTAAAATGCTTAATGTTAGTGGGATGTATAATAATTTTCGTTATGGGCTAGCGCATTAAATACGTTTTGGATTTCGAAGAACTACACACATACTACGTAATTATATCATAACAAAGTTTTAGGGGTTTTCTAATATACTGTAAGACTTCAACTTGTATTTCCCACCACTACATTACACGTTTGCAAGAATATTAGCTATTAGGTTCATTCTTGAATCATTTTAACATTAATTTCAATTATAACAGTCGAAAACATTGATAATATTTTATAGATAATGGTAATACTGGTTATGTGCTTTTAGTGGGTCAATTACATAATGAATAAAATGTAAATTACAGTGCTTCAGATTCAAGAAATTAAAAGGCAGTCTCTTTGGTGATGTATATCTGGTTATATACTGCCCATGTATATTGTTAAATATTTGTTAAAAAAACGTTAATTATTTATGCGCCGACGCCGATGGTCGAGTGGGTTACGTGCTTGCCTCTCGATCCTAAGATGCTGGGTTCGCTCCCAGGTCGAGG
>JAQGBW010001366.1:0-26836 GCA_034698625.1 Julus scanicus
CAAAACACGATGGAAACTTTGTGTCTCATGTTTTATGTTTAATGTTTTGTTTTGTTTTGGCAGTGGATACTTAGCTTAAGAGACAACACAGAGAGACAACAGGTCTTTTTATGAATAACTTATCCTTAAATTTACTGGACAAGAGTCCCTGAAGGCACAATAACAATCTAAATCCGCTGGTTTGAACAGAAAGCTTTTCTGCATTTTTTTGTGAAATTTACATACATTTTCCATTTTTGCTCAGGTTTTTACCTATTTTATTCACACAGAAAAACGTGCATGCATGTGCAGATTGTACCCATGGCGACATTTTTTTTAAAATACTGGAATACAAAATGTATACGTTCGCATGCATTTTATTTGGTTTTCATATTCATGCGAGTAACGATTAGCAGATACTTCATTCAGATACTACAGTAGATACTATAATCCATTTTGATTTAAAATGACATTTCACGCATTAAAAACGAAAATGCAAATGCTGCTTTCCTAATGTCTGTTATAAATCTTTTAAAAAGAGGAACGTAAAATTTGAAATGCCATTTTGATTTTAATTACAAAAATAACATCACGTCTTAAAAACTGAAAAGCTCCTGAAGTTGAAAATTTCATTTCTGGGAGAGCCTGTCATTTTATTTTATTAGCTGTAACCGATTACTTCATACAATTTCGTGCCCCTGATTTCACCACAAAGGTCAATGAATTAATTAATTTTGGCATACGTTAGATCAATACTGTTAATTCTCATTTTATTAATCTCAAGAGAAAGAAAAGTAATGAGCTTTTGGGTGGCTTTTTAGTTTTTTAGTATCTCCGAAATACATCCTAATTTATGTGAAAAACATGACAAAGAAGGATATATATGCTCTTATTGGAAGATCTTAGAATTTCCCCAATAGAAAAACTTCATAAATACATTTGTGCGTGTAAATGCAGCTTTCGTTACATATACATCTCAAGCACCGCTATGGTTTTAATATCAGTGGTTTCAAGCAAATATAATACAGCTATGCAAAACTGCAGATGTGGCCAATTATGTAATCAAGATGGATCCCATTTCATCTGAAATTACGCAGCAAATAAAATAAGAATCAACATCAGATCTCAAATGCTTTCGTTAATTGAAAATAGGATTGGCAATCAGGATAAGGAGGTAATATATACGCATGAAAATTGTCCATAATTACATGCCCACAATTGTTGATTAGCTAATGTAACTTACGATGCATCTTCATGTAGAGAAAAGTTGCAAAAAATAAGTCAATTTGAAGAATTAGGAATTTTTGAAGACATTAGGGAATGATAATTATTACTTCGAACAAATTGGATTGTCTCGAGTTACCCAGTCTAAAGTTAGTATGCAAATAAAGTATTAGGGATACTAACTCATGTGATTGGAATGCAAATCATGTTTGTTGTTTTTCCAAATTGTATTCATAGTTACCCATTCAACCATGAATACTATTTTGCGCATGATTAGCTAAAAGTTAACATCACGTTAAATTATGTACTGAGGCGCATTTATCTCATTATGCAGTTTAATGCAAATAAACATTTGAAAACTTAATGAACTGGTATTTTGCATTTACAAACAGCATATTTTGTGTGGAAATATGGTTATATCAAAGCCCATGGCGATTCTATACATCATGGCATTTATAGGCTAGTAAAATACCTTTAAGTGTTGTAATTTATATCAATAGTCTGTTAAATGCTTAGGACTTTGACAAAGCTTCATTGGCATAGATAACCGATTAGGATGAAAACAGAGGACCCTCTTCATTTTATCATGGCCACACTTCATATCATCGTATAAATCATTGATTGTCACATGTCAAAACTAAGCAAATCTTTTTGACAGCAGTATTGCATATGTGATCATACATGTTACTATATTGTGTATAAAATGTTTAGCCAACTTAGTCCTGTGATACCAATTTGTGAACTAAATTATCTGCAAATTGGGAATGGTTCGAAACTACGTATACGAAGAGTGAGGCACGAATTTCTCGCAGTCATAAATCACAACATGCAATTTTTGATCGATTTCGTGGTAATGGTGTTGGAAATATATGGTCATGCCAAAATGATTAATGCTGAATAGAACTCATCAGAAGATAAATTTTTGTTTACTAAACTAGGTATTTCTGTTACTAAATACATCCTACAGTTTTTATCAAATTAAAATTTGAATACTACAATAACAGGCATATCTGCAATATGTGCTTGCACATGCACATTTAACAATGTTATTGTTTACTGATATGCTCTTGTGTAACTATATTCAGATCAACAATTGGTAGATGTATAAAATCTAAGTTTGAGGATAAGAAGCTTTCAAAGACTGCCTTGAAAATTTATTGCTGTTTAGATGTCAGTGCTATAAATGTTCTACTAGTCTGGCTACGAGATTATTAATGTCAAACAACAGATTAAAGTAGTATTAGTAATAAAGCATTGCACAACCACAACTGTTTCTGAAACGGAAGCGTGCAATTTTGATCATATATATTAAAGGAGAGCTCTTGGTATTTTTTCGAATACATGTAAATAAATATAAGTATATGATATATTATAATATATTCCAAATAAGACAGCGTTACAATACCTTTACGATTTTTGCTAATCCAGAATTGTAAATGAGAAATGCATATATGTAATTCAGGTCAGGTCAACACTGAACATACATGAATTGGAGTCGTAATTTACTTTTTTAACTGCTTTTCACTGGTGCTAGTATTTCCCTGTATGATTTCGTTTATTTGTATTAGGATTTTTTTCCCCATTAAATCTTCGTAGGATGCTAAAATGTGGTGAGGCGGCGAATTCACATACTTTCGAAAACGTACATTTTAGATTTATGATCAGTTTACCTAAGCACATTATGAACTGAGGATTCTGATAATGGGTTCGTAGACGTCATTGAATACAAATAAATCTTTGTGAAACATCATAAGGCACGCTTGGTATTCTTAGTTTTATATCCATGTGTTTATAGGTGATCAAGATGAGCAGAATTTCTTGATTTTAAAATGCAAATTGCATTTTCAGTGCTCTTCTTATTCAAGTGCAAGTTCAGTATTGATTTACCCTTCTCACGCAGGAAATCATGATACGAAATATAAAGTGAAGATACATGACCATGTGTTAAACATTATTTGGAGAGTATAGAATATCCCAGTTTATGTAAATGAAGCAATCTTTATTTGGCTCAAAAAGGATTTTCTTTTGAAAAATACAGCTGGGATTTGCTTTGGAAATGTCTATTGCTGTTAGGGATTTTTTTAATCATCTGCTAATCGATAATTTGTATATTCTTATTTACCAGCTACCATGATAGGCTCATAAAAGTCGGTCCTTATTAACTTAATACGAGTATCTAAACATAATTGAAAGTCTATTAGGGAATCCTATTCACTTTATTTTGATCTTATTCAGTTGCTATAGTGCTGTAAACTTATTAATTGTTATGCTAGCTTATGACTTGGATAATATAAAGATCTTATTTATTTCTTATTAATGTAATATGAGAGCACTAATTGGATTGATGCATTTTAGGGCAAATTCCTGGTATATGATGAGCAATATAAATGTAATAATATACTAGACTACTGTGTAGGTATTTAGCTTAATAATTCTTGTTAGATAAAATGCAATATAAACGTCAATGAAAATATAGATTAGAGCTTATCGATTATTTCTTGATCAAATGAAAATGTGTTGTTCGGTTGCAGTGAAGGCTTCTGTCGGTTCTAAATATAAGCACGTCGTGGGTCAACAAACACAGTAAAAGGGCATGTTAAAATTAAAATTTACCTTTGACATATTCACATGTATACAATTTGTGTAATATGCACAACATTTTTCAGTACATGTACATAAATTTTCTGTCGTGATTTTGTAATTAACTCTGGAAAAATTCATATCGATTATTAGTCATTTTAATGTTGTCTAGAATAAATGAATAATAAATTATATGCATAAATTTCACGTACATAAACCAGAAGTTTTGGTTGGCTAGTTAATTTTTGTAATTTTTTTTTTTGAATTAATTTTTTATATTTTTAAACGTTTTTGACATCCACTCTGTTAGCAGTTTATACGTAAAGAACAATTTTTCTACATGTAATTCTAGTCTTGATATTTTATTACCCGACAAAAAATAAACAAATTTCAAAGAAAATAAGAAACACAATTGTTTATAAGTTCAAGCACAAAAAATTTCCAAGCATGTCTGTGCATCCTAATAAATTCAGTTAACACTCAAACGATCTATTTAACCCCATCAGCTTCTGTCAGATTTACGAAGTATTTCATTCTTTATTCACGTGTTTAAAACAACAATCACCATAAGCTCTGGTTGTTGTTTTTCGTGGAGTCAAACACCGCATAAGTTAATAAGATGCCATTGCTAGTTTAGGAATAACAGAAAATAATAAAGGCAATGTTTCTTTCTGTCTTTTATTGCAACATGCAACTTTTTTATGTGGTGTTCAGTGGAATGTAATTAAATAGAATTTGATGCTGGGAAAGCTATTCTATTCTCTCTCATTTTATTATCTGTCTCCATAACAGACAATATCCTTCCTTAATTATTTGTCATGCTGTAAAGAATCTCGGATGTTCCTATTTTCCGAAAAACTACAGAGTTGCTTCTCAACGGTTTGTAGGATATATTGCATTTCGCTTCATTTTAGGCACAAAGGGGAAAATAAAGCTGGGGAAGATTTTGTTTTTATTGGAAAAGTTTTAAACGTCTTTAAGTATTCAATAACATTGCGAATGTGCTTTTTTCGTGTTATTTATAAATGTAATATTAGAAGAGAGCCACAATGACTTTGTGTACAAAACCAAAATTTAACAGGTACATTTCATATTAATTAAAGCCAACCAAACACAAGGTCAAAATAGTACGCTACAATGTATTACAGTATTATTGTCTCAACATCACAGAAATGTATGGGTAAATATATAAAACTAAAAATAAAGTGTATTGTCTATTTTGTGACATGGACATATGAGCGTACAGTAATATTTCTAACATTTTTATTGTGCTCTCATAAAGTACTTTTGACCCATTTTACACATGGGAGAACTCCATCAAATAAACCAATAAAACGGTGGAGCAAATATTGAATTGTTTTTGTATTGAGTGTAGGTAGAAGTGTGTTGTTTGGACGTACAGTGGACTGTTTTTGTCGCTTTTATAACCAATTATTTGTGAAGAAATGAATTAAGGGTTTATTCGAAAGATAAAACATTTGAACAATCCTCATATCTGTCAATATCAACTATAATAACCAGGAAACCATGCATGTAGTCATGAGGAATGTCATATTGAAAGTATAAATGCCCGGCGATTCATTTATGTTTAGTTTTCATATTTATTAGCAAGTGCGACAAAAATATAAGAAAAATGAAAATAAAATTGAAATGATATTTTCTAAAGTTCAATTTATATATATCTAGAGTGGCTTAAGTACTGCCCATAAAAATAAATCTATTTAAATGTTATATGATAAATCTGAATCATATGTAGTACTATTTATGTTTAGTACTTTCTAATTTCCAATAGTTGGTTTTATTCATAATAATGCAAGCTACGTAGTATTTGTTATTCTAATCTGCTTCTCTAAAATGCTGAAAGATTTTACTTTATCAACCGTGAAGGCACAATTATTAAAATGTATTGCTTCAATATTTATTTATGAATAAATATAATTATTCAAATATTCTTTGTATAAATTTTCAACCTTGTTTGCTCTACCCAAGAAAGAGCGAAGGAAATGCAGTTATGCTTATTGGATTACTGAATATTGACAAAAGAAAGGATTTGTTCAGTGATTAAGAGGATATTTCCGAATAGTGTGATTATTACACTTTCTCCATTGTTATGATATCTATATGATTTCAAAGCATGCGTTCAAATACATATGTTGACGTACTTTTCTTCTACTAATAGGTTTCTCTCGCTTCCTTCTCAATTTAATTGGCCACCCTGAGTCCCGAACACGCTATCTAAGTTAGTTGATATATTATTAGGTTAAAACTTCCCCTCGTGTTAACGTTAAATTAGGCTCTATGTAGTTGATAAGTATACAAAAGGCGAACGCTCAACTTGTATAACTTAATTAGCTATGTTGGGAAATCGTATTACGTATATACTTAGTAACTGGGGTAGCTTATCAACTTTAATATTAAACTTTAGAGAATAAGATTCATATATTATTAGTATATTTCTTCGCAATTTGTTTTTCATAGACTATGCCCTGACCAGAGCTATTTAGAGACGTTGTTTAGTGATAATCCGTATTAGATAAATGGTCTTAAAGTTTTAGAATTTTTGTTCACAATACATAAAATGGAAGTGAAATTTTGTATTTCGTTTTTATGGGAAACTTGAACCTCTGGTCAACATCAACACTGTTTGTGGAAGGGTCGAAAATATAAATTCTGTATACTAATTGCAGATAAAAAAAATCTTAAACTTGTTCATCATAAAGTAGCTTATTTTATTCAAAACGGGTTTTTTCTTTATTTCGTTGATAAGGTAATAAAAAACGTACTTTTGGCTCTTTGTTCACTGTGCCGTAACAATTATCGACGTAGTTTAGTGTGCTTTGAGCTGAAAAGGGTTGTAAAGTATTCCATTATCACTCAGTGAGGCCTTTGTCATTGTGTGTAACATGTTACGTCATTTTATGTTTTTATGTTATATACAGTGTTGCATATTACAATTTCATTTATTATGCATTTAAAAGTTCTTACATAGGCTAAAAAATTAAGTGGGTGTTTTAGGAAGGTTAATTGTTTCTATTCGAAAGGCTATTGTTATTGAAAGTCTAAATTTGCATAATTTTGAAACGATGCATGATCTAAATATCTCCTTTTTTATTTAAATGCAAATTCTTGATGGTATTTTTATGCTTGCATTGGACTTTTGATTAGATTTGAATTGCATTGATCAGCATAAAATTTCTTCTCTTTGTCAAACTAGTCTCATTATTCGGTGACTTTTTACAACAACGAATCAGAGGTGAATATCTATTACTGCCTCGCCGAAAAGGAAAATGAAGAGCAGTTGTCACTGATTTTGGCTATCTATCAGTTCATCATCATGTTCGCCCTACCTCTACTTCTGATGAGTTTCTGTTATGCCCGAGTCATCAAGGAACTTTGGATGAGCACTGTCACCATGTCCGCCATGACCAGGCTCAACAGGTGATTCCGGTCTATTATTTAATTGTGTTTTTTGCGTTGTAGCTGAAATTTAAGTAGAATTTTGGAAAATTCTAGTGATATTCTGGGTAAATTTGGATTACCTTGTAGACATTTTCATTATCAATTCTTCGATTAACTCTTTGGGCCAAAGTTGGGCTAGTTAGCCCTTGTTGAATTATTATATAGGGCTATATATATCTGAAAACATGTAACCATGCATTTATGGCGTTTTATGTCGATGTATGGGAAAAACTTATTTCTCAACGTATTACTTGTAATATGGCACATGCAGTGAATATTGACTTAACCCATGTATAGATGTAGGGACATATACGAGCATGTATGCCAAAATATAGACATAAGTGCCATGTATGGGTATATATTTTCTGATTAGTCCATAAATGAAATTGTCCACATACGTGTATGTGCATCTATATTTAACTTAATTAATTTTGAAAATTATAAGTTAACGTTATAAAATAAGTTAGCTTAAAAAATCTTAAAAACTATCTTAAAAAAGTTGAAATCATCATTGAAAATATTTCGAAAAATGTTTTTGATTTTGTGAAATGTGAAATACCCGAGATCGTTGTCAAGTTTAGATTTAGGTTTGTTTTTAAACTTGTATTACTTTATAAGAAGCACTAGGTCAAACACAGAAATTTTGGGTAGAAATTTTGTAAAATAATTAAGAAACCATGGTTAGGGACCTCCCTTTGCTAGTAGACATCCCCAAGGAACTATTCCCACCTGCTTGATGAAAATAATACAAACTCTGGTCTGTCAGCGTCCTCATTATTTGACAAGTGTAAATGGCAAGTCCATCCATATACACACATTAAGGTACAGACTAATTGATTCCATTTTCATTTCTCGCACACAATATAGCACAACCCAGTTCGATTCACGTAGCAGCATAAGCGGGGCGTTGCGAAATAGTGCCCAGATCACTTCACAGTCGTCGTCCACCAACAGTTTCGCCCACCGGAACTCCCCCACCCGTTTGTCCAGCAATTCTGATGACGTCAAACATGCTCGGAAACAGGTAAGAAAAAAAAGACATTGGACATTGGCCTAGAAATGAAATTATAAGGCTCTGCCACTTAGGGGTGAGAATGCTTTCAACATGCTTTATGGATCCAAAAGGTGGTGCTTATATGCTCTAAGATAGTCGATAAGTGGTCTATTTATAGCCTTGCTATTTATTTCATCTGACTTGGGCATAATATCAGACGGTTGTGGATGTTAAGTCATCATCGATGCTATAAAATCTACCATCAAAACCCTGATTTAACCTCTGACGTTCCAACCATTCGCTAACGAACACTGCAATCCTTTTTAATGCGCATCATAGCTAAACAGTCTGGTCATACTCGTTCTTTATTGAAGTCGTTAAATGACTAACTCTACTTTCAATTGCCCAATATATATGTACATTTATAAGGAACACGACCGCCGATGGCGTCGTTTTTACAATTTTCAATCGTCTTCTCTACGTTAGCAGGTTTATGAGCAATTCCATTGTGGACCGTATAGTACTCATGATGGAGCTCATATTATTTGCTGACTATCACATATTTTTGCGAATGAATATCATTAGTCAAATCTTTATCTGATGCTTTCACATAGTTCAGTAACCTGATCATAGGCGTGATATTATTAATGCTTGTCGTACGTTGTCAGCATTTTTTACGTTTCTTAGAAAACATTTCCTCTCACCTATGAAGAGTCTTGCGATAAAAAATACTTTTGAAAATTATAAAACTTGAAAATTGCATGTTCCAAGTGATGTAACTTGGAAAAAAATTAACACTGAAGATGGCTTTACCCATGATATCCTAATTACAGCTGAGTTAATGAATTACTTGAGACCAATATACGAATATTTTTATAAGTTTTTACTGTTTTGTGTATTTGGTTTAAAAAATAGTTCTTTTATAAAGCACATGCAATATAAAGGTTTACAATGGGAAATTATGTGTTTTGACATATGCATAATTGGATTTACATTAATTTCAATGGGAAAAATTGATTCCAATTACGAACTTTTCCGTTTACGAACAGGGTCATGGAACGGATTAAGTCCGTAAATCAAGGTTCCACTGTATTTGGATTTACGTCAATTTCAATAGGAAAAATTAATTTTAATTACGAACTTTTCCGTTTACGAACAGGGTCATGGAACGGATTAAGTTCGTAAATCGAGGTTCCACTGTACCTGCATATGAGTATGATGGCCATACAGTGTCGATTAATAACACACAAAACACAATATGCATCTATGGGGAATGCCAAATATGGCACATACCTGCATATGAACATACAAGAATGTGTGCATACTATACGTAATTTCTCCATTCTTGTCATGAGCATGTAATGAAATACAAGTCTTATTCCATGCTTGGACTTAAAACTCTATGTATGGTCATACATATTTTTTAATTGTATCCATAATAAATATCACCTGCAACTTGAAGATTTTACACCCTTTATTATTCTGCTACGGATTTCTGTTGTGCGTTTTCTCCAGTTGTTTAACTGGAGAAAGTTTCGTCAATGGCCAAGTTTGAGTTAAATGAATTATTTACAACAAATAAACCAATTCTCCAGATTTCATATATTTTTAAAAGGACAGTTACTTGATAATTTAAGACTACAATGATTGAAGAACAGTTACTTCATAATTTAAAAGACTACAACTGATTGAAAAGAAATGTCATTGTGTACTGCTGATTGTTGTATAGTCTTTTTAATCAAGGCATGAATCTTATATACAGACACTTAATTTTGATTTCATCCCTGCAGAGTTGTTATCGACATCTGATGTTTTTAGATTGAAAGAAAAATGAGTATCATATCACGTATTTGGCAGCCTAATTGTTCTTGGACAGATTGGTGACCTCGTTATTCTTTGATAATGAGGCAGCTGCGACTTTTTTCTTGACTTATCATTTCTTGCGTGATATAGCCTCGATTTTGAAATTTGTGTCGCCTAGGTTCGTATTTTTTCTGACAGTCTTGAAACAATACATCATTTATCTTCATTTTTTTGTCTTGGCTTTAGACACGTCCTTTGAGAGCGACAAAAAATTCAACCATGTAATCTTTGTCAGCCAGTAACTGAAATTTCACACCGGTAAAATGATGATGTAGACTTATAAGTTCTCTACGGACATCAATAATAATCGATGCACGAAAGTAATCCCATCTCAAGAGTTAGTTTATTGGAAGTAAGGTAATTAGAGCTCAGGAATTAAAAGATAATATCAAAAAATATGATTATATTAATCAGTTCCTGTTGCTCTAATGAACATTAGTCCAACATACAAATAATTCTTGCTCTATTAATTATATAGTCATCAAAGATTAGCCATGCAAGTACAGGGAATTAGTTTATAAATTCGTATAATATGATAAATAATGGGAAATTGCATATCCATGTTTTTTTCCACATAGATGATGGCAAAACTCCAAACATGAAAAATATTATAATATTTTCCATGCATAGATGTATATGGGGCTTTGTAACTTTTCACCCCCGGAAGTCATAAACGATACTTTCGAAAATTCTAATCTGTTTTCATATGAAATATGAAATTTCGTAAGCTTGTACGTGTATGTTTTGGCACAATATGACGCTAGCAAGAAGGGAGATGTTTAACCTTGACTTATGAGTTAAGTTAAAAAAAATTTTGGAAAAATCTGCGTTTAATTTCACATCACGTTTTGGAGTAATTACTTAGCTTTGAAACCGTCGCTTGGATGCGTGGTTTATATCTCATTTAATTGAAGAAATTAACTCCATCTTTAATTTGGTAAATTCTGTACTACATGATAATATAGGCCTGTCAGCTTGTATAGCAGCTGTTATCACATGTATATAATTATCGTCATTTGGTTTTGCTCTTGCAGTAACGCCTATCTATAATTTCGACTAGGGATTTCCACGAAGTATATTATATCATGTAAATAAGACTCATCGATAAATATATACAATGCAAAACATTTTGGAAAAGACTTGATGGGTTTATTATTCCGATGTGCTCTAAATATGATTTTAATAATGCCTTTTACGAGCTTCTGATTTCTTCTTTGAAAATAAATCACTGATGTTTACGAAAACACTCTTTATTGAAAAACAAGAAAAAAGTTATAACTTCTTGAAGACACAGATTATCCTTCGCAACTCTATATTAATCATTTTTATATTAAAATTCCTCGAATTTCATATGACGTCATAGTGTGCAATTTAATTTAATACTTCCTGAATAGTGGTTCTGACATTCTGTGAAACCAGGTTTCGCAAGTTTGAAAGGCTTGTGTATCATTACAAAAGTTTTGATATAATAATCCTAGTGTGCAGTGGAGGATTGGCCAGAGTGTCAGCTTGCCAGATGACAAGTGGCCCCACTTAAACATTTCACAATATGTTGTTAGAACGTTGATCTTTTACTATATTCGTAGACTTATTAGATGTTGGGTGGAAAAATTATATAGCTCATATATGATATTTCCATATATACGTTTGAAAATATATATAAACATATGGCGTTTTGTGTCGATGAATGGGGGAATATTTTTCAAAGTATTACTTGTAATGTGGCTTATAGTGTGCATAGAATTACGTTGACTGGACACATGTGGATATTTGGACATACATACGTGGATGTATGGGCATATATGGACATATACATGGTTATCCATAGTCCTATATGAACATAGATGGTCATAAATAGGCGTATATGTAAATAAATCGCTCACATACGTATATTTTCGTATATATCCAATTTCTGATATATCTATAATTTCTTATATACGAGTATATTCACATGTATGCGATATATAATTTATCCACCAGGGTAGACATCAGAAAATGTAGATATATTGTACATGTACATGGACATAAATGGATAAATTTAATCTTAATGGCGCAACATGGCTGGGAAATATAGTAAAGTTTTTCCAATATGTACATTGTTATTTATCCACACATTACACTATCTCCGAGTGTATGTCCATATTCTTCATCTCCATATTTAAACATTTACTGTTATTCCAAAGGACTTGAAAACATTACTTTCGTTGTAAACAAAGGTTATTATGACTATCTGGTGAAAATCGGGATTTTACTGTTAATAATTACCAAATGTTTACGAGGCAAGCATCGCTAACCATCCTATTTTTGTTTATATATGGTTAAATTACTGATGTGATCTTGGCCAAATTTCCAGTTGTATTCTAATCAACCAAAATGTTGTTTTCTGATATCACGTTATTCACGTATTAGTTCCCTGGACCATGTCGTCAAACTCTGATGAACTCAAATAGTGTTGACCGACGTTTAAATGCGATTACGTATGCCGAACATGCACCCCTTCATCGTGTTGGGGGATTATACGACGTGTAGGTGCAAGATTATTTGGATAAAAGTACTAGTTGCATCAAAGCCCTGATAAAGCACACGTAAACAGTCTATATAAAGAACAGTCTCGTGCTGCATTATCAGCCCAACAATGATGGCGAGTTAAGATTTTTTTTTTTTTTTTTTGGTGGTTTGAATGCCAAAATAACGGAAGTGAATATGAGCCCATGGATTTGTCTCTTGGCTTTTTGTCACTGACTTTGCAGCATATGTACGCCAGTCTGATGGGGACCGAGATTAATGGGAATAAAACGTGCACGTAGCGAAATGAGATCCAAGTGCGACATAAACCAAATATTGGTTTTCCTTCGCAATACTGTTACGCGTGCAGGCGTAGAACGTAATTTTAAGTGGATTTCTACGTAGCATTTAACGAGCTCTAGAGATTTTAAAACAAATTGGGGTTATTGTCTGTGGTGCTAATCCATGGTTATAATACCAGATTACATCCCTTTTTTTAAGTCTTATTTTTTGTTTTCACCGTCTTGCAATGTAAACCCCCACATGGAAAAGAAATGAATTTCAAAAATGCAGATAGATTAATTTAAGACACTGAAATGCATTTCAAAATGTATTTTGAAAACATTTATAAATGCATTTTTAGAAATACATTTCTAATAATGTATTTCCAAATGCATTTTTAAATACATTTTTAGAAATGCATTTTCGGTGTCTCAATCTATATGTATTTTAAATGCATTGCAAATCATTGTAAATGCATTGCTGCTCCATGTAGGCCAACATCACAGGTGAGGAAAATATGCCAAAAATGTATAAGAGAATTTGTATAAAATATTGTAAACGTATGTGCATATATGGCCATAAAAATGCTCGTGTGCCCTTGTGTGTTCGCATATGACATTGCATGATATGGCTATACATATATGTTTGCGTGAATATTTGTACATTTTAACATGTTTGTCCACAAATGGATATATATATACATATATTCTCATCGATTTTTAATTCTGGTCCACCATTGGCAAAATATGGATACATGTCTATGCATGATTCAACATTGGTGAAATATAATCCATAGTTGGCGAAATATAAACCATCGTCGGTGTAATATAGTCCATATTTGGCATAATATAATCCATCTTTGGCGAAATATGGTCTTTACAAACTCTATATTGCCCAACAGGGGCCAAATATGGCTATATGTGTACAAAATATGGCCCATATATAGTTTTTACACCAAGGAGGGCATTGTGAAGAAGATTATAAATTGGTATTCATCCCCCTGTTCAACATGTGCCATTTCTATGCTGACTGCAGGGAAATGTATTGAAATTCTGCATTAGTTTTTCTAACTTCAGTTTTTTCGAATAAGTTGAAATCCGCTAGGTGGATCACTTGTAGCATGCCAGTTGTAGCAATATTGTACAAGTGGGATATTTCATAAGATACAAAGTCATATTCGTGGCATTTTCTTACATATCGATTAAATGTTCATCTGGGTTCCAATAGACTTAGAAACTCCCAGGCATTTAGAAGCCCAGAAACTTATTAACCAAGTGGAATGATGACATTTTCTCTTATTTGTATATGCCATCGCTTTTCCTGTGCAAACATAATGTCAGTTCATCAGATTAATTAACCGGTCGGTCAGTCAAACTGGATGGGCCAATTACCCATTCAATACACTAAATTCAGAATGTTGGCATAAACATTCATCAAAGATCCATAAGAAGCCTTGCCTATTCAGCTTTCCTCTTTGTAGGAATTCTAAAACCGGAATTTCTGCAATGAAACTTTAATTCAAAATAACAAATACCTCACACAGAAGTTTTAGTATGAAATTGCGAAGCAGCAAGACTATATTTTAAACACTCGTGTCCAATAATGCCGGGTTATAGATTTGGGCAGCATTGATATTCTTCAGCCTGTAAATAGTTTCCATGTTAGATGTTTTTTTTAAAATCCCAATATCCATGCATTATTTCACGTATATCCATTAGATAGAACGTTGAGAGGATTCTAGTTTCATAGAACCTAAATTCTGCCATTTTTATTGAGTGCATCATAGTGGTCTTAGTGATCACATTATCTTATAATCGCATATGGGTGAACAAGTCCTGTACCAAATGGTGTGTTGATTGTTGAATTTACTTTCCAATTGACAATATTTTGGGAAACGAAAGCAACTTTTCTAATAAAGGGATTTTTGTGTGAAAATGGAACGTGACAAAGTGTTCGAAGATATTTCCAAACGTAATGAAGACCTAAAGAAGTTTGGCTGCGTACCAACCTTGGGAATTTTCGGAAACATCGACTGAAGTAGCTTCTTATAAAGGACATGGGGATAATCCAATTCCGCCCAAACTGCTGCAGAGTGTAATAAGCCAATCTACTGCAAGTAACCATTGCTGCAAATATTACAAATCAGGATTTCCCGAGGTACATTTGTTTTACTCGGATAAATCTGTGACAGTAGTTTGTGTCACTTAAATTTTTCCTCATATTTCCTAATGTAATATGAAAAGCTCTACTTTTCAGCCTTTATGGGCCGTTTTTAAGGTGCCGACGATGAAATGGGCAATATCTGGCGTTATCCCCATTAGACTCACTCGTGCAGCATAAAGTGGTCATGCGCTGCACTAGTTCTCATAGAAGCGTCCTTGACATTTTGTATTCTTAGGCGCGCGTGGGGGCCATTCATAAAGAACGCATGTGAAGTCGCAAAGAATCGTAATTGAGAGAAATTAATATCCGTTGTATAATAATTCCTTGAATTTATTGGAAACAAACCTATTATCAAAGCAGTGAAGCCTCTCGCTTTCGTTTTCAACCTACATAATTTATGTTTTGCTCCAGTTAGTGTTTGTTTTCCAATTCAGGCAATCATTTGTAAACGCGATGCAGTCACGGATTAACAGCTTCAAGAAGCAGGCATTTTTACATGATAGATATGCCTGCATTTAGGTTTCTAGCGAACTTTCTTGTACTTTTTTAATTTACGATATTTATGGACTACACCAATAAGAGCATGTTGACGAATGCAGGCAATCACTGCTAGCAGCGTTGTAGTCATGGATTGCCAACCTTCAGGTGTAGGCGTTTTCCAGCTATACGTGAAGCGGTCAAAATGTGCTGCATATTCGTTTATTATTCGAAAACTAGATGTCGAACAAAAAAACTGAAACACATTTGTCACCATAAATTCCTAACGTTTCACTATAAATTTCACTCGGTTTCATTTCAACACTTCGTTGTTCCTCTCGCGTGAACGCTTTTAAGTGAGGCGCCATTTTGTTTTTGATAGTTTGTTCGAAATTCTGCATGAATTATGGAGCCTTGTAGTGACCAAAAACTAAATTTACTGCTCTTTAAAATGTCTATTTAAGTTTTTTTTTTGTACGATATATGTATGGTTTTCAAGTAAAAAACGAATATGCAAGACTTTTTGACCGCCTCCCGTATGTTCACGACTGATGGATCTGGCTGCACTTAGGTAGCCATTTTTCTCTAGTGTGTTTTTTTAAGATTCGCGTTTGTTATTTTTTTAGCCTATGATATTTATTGGTGGCCCCAATTAAGTATTTGTTGAATTCGGGCAATCATTGCTAGCAGCTATGTAGTCATGGATTGCCAATCTCAGGAGTAAGCAATACCAAGTTATGTTAGCGTTTAATGGATGTTTTTTCATGTCAATTTTGTTATTTTTTAGTCTTAGATACTTATGGGTGCTATTTCTTCAAATTCTTGCAGTCATTGTTAACACATATGTTTTCATTGATTACCAACGTATGGAATACGCAATTTTTTGCTTTTTTTGCAATAGATGGATTTGGCTGCACTTAGTTAAGGTATATTTCGTAAAACTTTGTTCACTCAACTAACTTTTATTTTTCAAACTATAATATGTATGGATCATCTAATTAGTAATGTTGTGGAATTCAGGCAATCATTGCTAACAGATAAGTAGTCATGGATTGCCAAACTCAGAAGATTGGTATTTTGTTTTCACGGTTAATAGATCTAGAATAAATATATAGATTGGTTGATTGTTCCTTCAGCTAACTTTCTTATTATGTTTCAACCTGCAATATTTATGGATCGCCCTAATTAGTGTTGTTGTTGAATTCAGGCAATCATTGCTAACATCTATGTGGTCGTGTATTGCCAACTTTCAATTATTTTCGTGGTTGACAGATGTGCACCAAATTTCGTAATAGTTCGTTTTTTTCAGTTATCTTTTGTTATGTTTCAACCTACAATATGTTTGGATCGATAATTAGTAAAATTGTGGATTTCAGGCAATTTTTGCCAACAGCTATACTATGTAATCGTGGTTTGCCAAACTCAAAAGATATATTTTTCCCAACAGTTTTCCCGGTTAATGGATCTAGTATGCGTTTATGTTGTTTGATTTGTTCTTTCAGTTATCTTTCTTATTATGTTTTAACTTGCAATATTTATGCATCGCCTTAATTAGTGATGTTGTTAAATTCAGCCAAACATTGCTAACAGCTATGTAGTCATGGATTGACAACCTCATGGGGCAAGCTATTTTAGATAAGATTGTTGTTGATTTTTGAATAAGGGACAACATTTCGTTAATTACTACAACTCTGACAAGTTAAGCGATTCTCGATTTGCGCACAGGCTAAAAGCGGCTTCATTTATTTTTAAATTCATTTGCTAAAGACTTTTAGATGGATATATATTTTTTATCTATGTTAATGGGTTGTTGTTAAAGACGCGAGCTAGTTGGCAGGTGGGAATGACGTTTTCTCACTTTTCCACCTCATGCAGGAAATAAATTGTCTTTCCTTTTAAAATTAATGGAGATTTAGTGTAAAACTCGATTTGACATGCCCCTTTTAAATGCATCTCTCCTACGCTTTTGAGTTTCTCGCTTCCATCGCTAAACATGGATGAAAGATTTGCTTTACCTCTTAGCGTCGTTGAAATCTTCTTGAAGACCACTTCGTAGATTATTTAGTAGCAACTTGTTGGCGCTCTTAAAAAGGCTGATTTAATGTCTCCTAAATGTCAGGACGATGGCTAAATAAAGATACCGGCATAGACCTCAACGTCATGCCGTGCACATTAGGCCTACGTCTTGCATTTAAATTCAAAATGCGATAAGGTATTCTGCTTTCCCTATTCGCTTGTTCAAAATTATTCATATGCTATGAATGAATCGGAAACTACTGGCAATGTAGGGTTGATAAGCGCAAGTGTGTTGTATATTATCGTTGGTCGTTGACTTTTGGTATTCATTAAAATTATCATCAAATTAGTAATAATTGATTCTTAATGGAAGATTAACGATTGCATTATAAAGCTAAGATATTTTAATTTTGGTTTTATGAATGAACTTTCCTGTAAAATTTATATACGCTTAAATGAAAGAGTAAAGACTCGTATATTATTTTTTATGAAATTAAAAAATTCATGTGAATCCAATAAGATCCGTTAATTTAAATTTTGGTTCATGAACTTTCTTATAAAATTTCCCGCACGTTGAATATTCAAGGCTCGTATTTTTATAAAATTTTAAAATGATTGTAAACATTCAATGCAAAACGACTTTTACTACTTTCCCCATCTCAGTGTTTAGAATTTGTACCATATGTAAATTGTACTTGACAATATTTTGTTTCATAAATAGGTGTATATGAAAGGGGGAATGTAAAACAAGTTTATTTGTTAATTTAAATGTATATTCAGAGAATTTCCTATTGACTTTAGGCAGTGGTTTACTGGCTGGGGAGTCGGCTTGTTCAATAAGTTTTTATTTAAAATTTAAATAAATTAAGAGTATGTATTTGAAAAATTCAATTATAACAAGACATTTACATATACTGTTAGTAATACGTACAATATATGTAAAGGCTACTGTAATATACAAGCCTATGCATTTAGTTTCCAAAAGTTTTATAATTCTAGGAAGTTATTGTTTCTTTTTTTTTCACATGTGTATTGTTTTGAAAAGTGTATTTCCTATAAAATTGAAATGACAGCCTTGTAGTTGTTGGTGTGCCCTCTTTGTCTCCTGACAACACAAATTTATAGTCACAGTCCTCTACTGGCCTTACGGTCTCAACAGGTCTGCAGTTGACATATTTGTTCGTTGCCATGATTGCCATTTTCTCTACAGGAAATAACATGGTTAAATCCACCATGCATGCATCTTCAACATTATTTATTGCACATATAATCGTTAAGCTTAACAAGAAAATATTAGGGGCTCACTTACTTTGTTTTCCAAAATGAAGTGGTTTCCGGGATATCATTTGGTCTTGATATATTTGTTCCCTCCTTTTTTTCTCCCCAAATAGCTCGACTTTAATGAAAACTGATTTTATTTATTAGCATCCAATCTTCTTGACGTTTTCATTAACTTTTCTTAGCGAAAACTAGGCTTTCAAAAGTTTGTCATGCACGCGGCACTGTGTAAGTTCAAAAGAGAATTCGGCTATAAGACTTCTTAATTAGGGTTATATATATCACCTTTAAAGCCTTCTAATGCTTGGCCGAGATTAAAATATGAGCTGATAATGCTTATGCTGCTTTCCAAAGCCATCGTAAAAGTCGAAAGTTTATAGCACTTTACCTCTGCCTTCTCCATTGAAAATCAAATTAAAAACGAGTTCACAGCCCTCCTCTTAAAGTCGTATTTCAAATCTCGACATTTGTCGCTTGTAAATTAGTTTCTAAGTTGATACGGAATTTCCTGGCGTTTTCATATGCAAATACTCGGTGCTTTTTTTTTTTTTTTTTTTTTTTTTTTTTAATTTCGCCTATACCAAGTGCATACATTTCTTGTAAATGGGAAATTTTAAGTATAGCAGATGCAAATGTATGGAAAATAACTTCTCATATCCGGTATTTTTTCGATTGCGGTGCTGGGAATTTGAGTAATTTGAAATGCCAGCATTCTAAATGAAAATCTTAACTTATTGCATTTGTAATAAGGAGTGTAATCAAAACTTCCTTTAAATAAGCTACTTGTGCATGCATATGTTTAGCAAGATGCATGTACATCATTAAACATCCATGGATAGATGTACCAAATTTATCTTTCGATATATACAATTTTAGGTTCAGCTGGGTTCCCGCCATAAATTCGAAAATTGTGGAAAGAATTCAAAATTGAAGGTAATTAAAGATGCTATTTTTAAATAATTTGGAAAATTTAAAATTGTATGGAAATATATACAGGTTTAAAAATTTGGGGTGCTGAGCTTACAAATATACATGTCGAAGAATAGATCAATGTGAAAAATTAGATGAAGGTTATACTATGTGCAACATTGGGACTTTAACCAGATGTATAGAGATTACATTTTTGTTCTGTACTCAAAATTCGTTTAGGGGATTTTATGTATAAGTTTACTGTCAGTGTTTTCGTTTTTTATCTAATAAGACGACCCCATGTTTGTGAGTGTTTTTACGATTCAAGGGTCGTCTTACCCTGCGAGATATATTGTATGAAAATTGTACAATGCGTCCTGATAGTCATTTGTTACAGCAAAACTTGTTGAAAATTTTATTTTTGCCTTCACGACCTGTTACCCTTGAATCGGTACCAGAAGCTTCAATGCCCAAAAAGAGAATCCACAAACCCCAAAGGGCTATCCGACCAACAGTAAAACGCACACTGGAAACCATGTCACGTTGGGACAAATTCATAAATAAAATTGGTGCATAAATCATAGATCCAGACAACATATCCGAAAAGACTACATTTATGATAATACCAAGGGAGTGATTTTGATTTCTAAACCAACAGATGCTTCTCTTAATACTACCTCCAGGAGGATTTGATGTGTTCCTACTTTGGTCTGTTTCAGTGGAACATTTTCTGGGTTTATAGTTCTGGAGCATTGGCGCCAGGGAACTTGGTGGCACTCTACTATGTGCCAACCTCCTAAAAAGAGTAAAGAGTCCCATAAGTATACTTATGGGACTTGTTGGTGGTTTTTCATTTGGTATCAAACAGTTCTCATTTATCAAATTAGTCCCATAGTTTTTCTCTATAAGATCGAATGAGGTTTTTCACTTGTGGTACTCGTTGGCCCTTTATGGAGCCCTCTGTTTGAAAAAGAGTAAAAACATGTACTCTACTTAATCTGACGTGTTGTTTATTTTATTGATAGGTGATCAAAATGCTGATTTTAGTAATCTTGTTGTTCCTTGTGTGCTGGGGTCCGTTCTTGATCATGAACATCATGATGAAGGTTGGCTTGGACACCTACTCACCCGAGGCTTATTCGCTGCGGGTGACCTTTGCCCTGCTGCCGTTCGTCCACAGCTGCCTGAATCCCATTATCTACAGCTTCATGTCCAGCAACTTTCGACGTATGATGATGCGTTCGTGTTCCACGCAGACGTGTGCCGGTGTGCACGTGCCCACATTGTGCTGCCAAAAAGGCGGCGACGTGCGCCTACGCTACAAGTCCACCAACTACGAGTTGGCCATGAATGGTGACACCCCACGCCGGGGACATGCCCGACTTAACCATACCTGTAGCAACACCTGTTCCACCGACATCAGAACCAGTCCTATCACCGAGTGCGACAGCATGATCCTGGACAAGGTAAGCACTGTGGAAAGTATACCGCATGCAAGTGTTTAGTGTTGTTGCACATGGGACTTGAATATGTGCATTTATCCGGTTTGTGCAATTATCCGGTTTCACATCATGTACAAAATAAAGGACATGGAGAATATAATGTGTAATTATCCGGTCTGTACAATTAAGCGGTGTGTAATTAAGCGGGTTCCACTGTATATTAAACGCATTCTGCGGCTAAAGTTTTGAGGCAATTTTTTTTTTTTTTGGCTGTTTGAAACCGCCGGATAAAAGGAGGTCGGTTAAGAGGGATTTTACTGTATTTTTATCCATAGGGAAATAACATCATTTGACATTCTGGTCCAGCGCATATGACTGAAATTAGAATAAACCGCATTCGCAAGACAATAGTATGTCCTTAATACAGTCGTAAAACCTTGATCTGAAATGCAATGTTCAGTCTGTTGGGATTTTTAGTCTTTTCCACCACAATAAACAGGAGTTTATAGAGAAAGTGCATCCCATTATATAACATACTTTGCCCAGGTATCTCATCAGCAATTCAATATCAGACAAGGCATTCAGACGATGAAAGGATATTACTTTATAGAAATTGCACTTTTCTAAATTAGATATACTGTATTAAACGCGTGTATTTCCATAGTATTTCAATATGATATTGCAAAGAATGAAATACAGATGAGATGTTTAGTTAATGTATTCATTCTTGGTCTCTTTTTTTTTTATCTAGCCATCGATGAACTGAGGTGAAGTCGATGCTGAATGGATCGATCTGTTCTCCCCGCTGGTTGCTTCAACTATAAAGTTCATAGTGACGTAATTCCGAATTTTATCTTAAGTCGATTCAATAAACTTAATTTTTAATCCGAATGCATGCAGATCGATGAGATTGCCCTAAAAACAATCTTTCGGAAATTCGAGTTTACGATGTCGGACATCGACTAAATAAATACTTTGGATTAATTAATCTCCCACAAGATTTCAACCTGACGTTACCTGTGATTCAAGATGGCGTCGTTTGCTGAGAAATGGACTCACGCAACATACCTAGTCATTAGCAAGAGAGCCTCATAACTGACCATTACTTCCGTAATCTCATTTTTCGTTATTTAAGGTACCAAAAATAAAATAATATTAATAATCGTGATGATAATGATCATTGAAAATTAGATACTGACTGTTAGCATCCTATATAGTGTATCTCATTTTACTCTCCTTACCATGAAATATAATCTTCCATAAAAACTTCCATTTGGCCTCTTTACCAATATTTCAACATCATTAAACGTTGTATATATATTTATCCCATCCTTTTCAAATGGGCGTATTCGGTATATTCGTTTAATTCATTTGCAATTTTACTCATTATTATTAATTTTTTATCGAATTCTTATTTTAAAGTTGGTAAATCCGTTAAGAATGTAATTGGCAAAGTTTTGAAATTTGAACACTATATTTAGACAAATCTTTTCCTAAAATAATTCAAGTTCCTTTAACATTTATATTGATATATATTTAGTAAATCCTCATATGAAATAGAAAATAATTCAGAATCGTACGAGTTTATGCTCCGTATACATATTTCCGTAGCTGATTTGCGAATTTTTGACTCAAAAGGCATTCAGAATTTAAAGATTCGGCCCAAAGATGGCGTCTTCATTCAACAGATCGATGCCTGTGGTTTTGGAAATACTGTGCAGATTTAGAATATCCAATGTTGAGGTATGATTTTAAAGCAAGTTTTAAAGAATAGAGATTATTGTTTGACATCATAATTTTGTGATTCGAAATCTGATCTGAAACTCGCATCACACTGAACTGCAGTATACATGGTGCCCCTCTCGTACAGTCAAACTGTGTTATTTTTCAGGGTCCACAATCTGTAATTCATGGAGAGGACAGGCAAAAATGCAGTAGTTGTTATGTGGTATTTTTACCATTGTTAAAATTAAGAAGAATCATTTTTAATCCACTGCTACGTGTATTAAAACAGACTGGCTTTTAGGAAGATTATGTGAACTAAAAAATTATTCACATCTTCGTATATCCATTTGTTAAAATTCCATCATTATCATTATTTTTTTTCAAATTTATGCCTACATTTGTCAGTCTTCCTCGTGATATTTTCACGCTATGAATGCTATTTTCCATTACAAAAAGAACATACTATTTTTGGTTGATGATCTAAATTTATACAATCTTCCATGCACATTTTGTGAAGATAACATCTATACAGAGATCGACAAAATAATGTGAACACTAAGAAATTGAGAAATAGATTTGTTTATACGCTGTGTCAGTGAGTTTAAAAAGTGCATGCTAAGTTCCAGGATTCGTTTCAAGAAGGATTGAGGCAGTATTAAAGGATAGTCTTGGTCCGGCATCATATCAATAAATAAATGTAGGCTGCAAGGGGTGTTCATATTATGTTGCCCACCCCATCATAAAGAAATGCAATACCCAAAATGTGACTTGCTTTATTTTAAAATTTCGAAGTTAATAATGGTTTGTATTTAATTTAAAAGTTAATTCAAACTAGAAAGCCGTGTATGAAGTGGATTTAGCCTATTCATTTAATAAGCTAATATTTGATTGCTGTAATTTTGTTGTTGTAATGGTCACTATATGAATTGCATTTTCCCATATTAAATTTAGATAGTAAAACATGCTTTATTGAGGCATGTTTTATTGTGATTGCTCATTAATGCCGCGTTTCAGTGTGTAAGTTTTTTTTGTGTTAAGTTCTACGTAAAATTTACATTATTTTGGAAAATGGTTCCGCTTCTAATCTAATATCTTTAAATTAGCACTTATACTTTAAGTTAGGGGCCATTAAAAAGAACGTCCTCAAAAGGGGGTAGGGGTCTGTTGGCACAGGGAGGGGGAAGCCATTATGGACGTCCACTAATGATGGTATTTTTCAGTTTTTGAATTTTCTGTTTAATTGAATTTTAATGGTCATGTAAAAGGGGAAATGGCCACCAGAAGAAATGTGGCGCCAGTCCCAAATGTATACAAACTTGAATTTTTAAAACCTCGGGAAAGTCTGGAATTATGCTTAACTTTGTGTTAAGCACTGCTTATTTTGAAATTTCCATTCGAGGTCAGGAAATTTCAGCTACTCGGAAAAATGTTGTGGAATTGGCAGTAAGACGGGTGCTGGAAAATTTGAAGGATGGGCTTTGTATGTTCCAATACATTTTCTGCATACCCTACTTTTAAAAAAAAATAAGGACGTCTTTGAGGGAATGGGGCCTCTGGGCTAAAATGGACACCATGTGGACAGGGGGTGGGGGGGAATTCAATCTTCGAAGAAATTTCGGGTACGTCATTTTTGAATGACCCTTTATCAGGTTTGGCATTTAAGAAATTTCACTGGTCATTAATAAATCAAATCAAATCTTGGCCGCTGATTTACATATAAAGACGCAACCTGATTAGGCCATCAGCTCGATGAGGATCGTTCATAAAGTAAATTTTACGTAAAACTTAACATAAAAAACTTAGCCGCTTAAACTTGGCATTAAGCCTGATTCACACTAAGCTAGTAATTTAGTCAAGTGGCAAGTATTTTAGTAAACTGATAAGTGTGAACAGATAAATTTATCTGTTCACACACGTTTAGTTACTAAAATACTTGCCACTTGACTAAATTACTAGCTTAGTGTGAATCAGGCTTTAGAATAAGTTTTAATAAAACCCTGGAATCATCCTATTATACTCCTTCGACGTTTTATTTCCGTGGTGACATCATGATGCAGCTAAATATCCAAAAATGTGTATGGAATGTAATATTGAGGTATATTCTTTTAACTTATTTATTGTTCACGCAGTGCTACTTATCTTGGGTGTCAATTTAGGTATGATGTACTATACTCGCTGTGACGTTCTATAAAATATTCAGTTCGTTTTAATTCAGGTTTTCACTTTTTTTTTTTACTTTTGTTGGGGCTAACAGCTATACAGCAGGTTAAATCTCATTATGCATTTTTATGTCTTTAGACTTCTAATATCCAAACAAAAATGTTATACCGGTGATCTTGCATGGTGTCACCATGGTGACAGAATCAGCCAAGGGCGAAGCACTTAGATTGACTAATGTCATTTTTGCATGCATCTTCAAAGGGAGGATAATTAAGTAAATTTCTAACCTCTGATTGAAGTAATAGACAATCAACATAAGTTTTGGGCCTACTAAACAATGAACAGTTATCGTTGTTGTCGCCATTGTCTGTATTGATTAGTTAATGCAGCGATTGTATACCAACTGGAAAAAACATGCCATCTTCTTAACTCAATTAGGGCTCATTATTTGACGTTAATCTTAAAAGCTGCCCATACACGATCAATTCTTGATTGATATCAGACGTGTCAGAATAATGACCATGTTCTCCATTGCAAAAAATCTGTTGGCCATTCGCTCCATTAAAGATGTTACATATACATACATTGTGAACCAGGCTTTACACCAATTACAAATACAACACGCAGAAATTGAGCTTGGTTTTGGACCCAATTTTTGACCAATTTGCTACATATCCACACTCTGTCCAGTTCAGGATCAGAGGACACTGTTCACGCATTATGTGCATATAGTTCACTGCTTGACAGCCGTCATAATGTACGAGGTCAAAATAAACTGTAGTCATGTTTTTTTTATATTTCTTTGTAGAGTTGAGAATTTACCAAGAAGTGTGTATATGTAGTAAATATCGTGTACCCTTTGGTAGCCATCACTAATTGAAAGTATGGAGTTAAATGGCCCACAGGTAAGTATCAGAATTAATATTGATCAATTGCGCCATTATCGATAGATTTAAAGTTATTTTATATTACAAGCTGATAAGGCTGATGATCATTATGTACGGATCATTGCTTAGAATTGACCATTTATAAAATTGGTCATCAAGTTCAAAAAGAATTTTATCTACAATTCATACGATGTGGTTTAGAACCCCATGGTATAGAGATTACATAATAGCATTGCATTTTTGTATAATAACCTTGCCCTTTGTCTATAAATGGTCATTATTTAATTATCATGCTACATTGCTAGAAGCAATTTAGAACAGGCATGTAGTCACAACCTGCTGTGTTTAGCCACCAGGTGACCAATGCGGCCACGACACACCTATGGTTTATGTTCCCGGTCAAAGCAGGATTCACAGACCGTTCAACACATCTTCCTGAAGCTCTTTAAGGTAAATGATTAGAATATTTATCCCTAAATAACAACACACATATACATTTAAACGCTTTTATTTAAACAACAAATACAATTAGTTAAAATTTCCTCTTATGGAGTACAAGGGCGCAGCCATTTTAGAAATGCTCAGGGTTCATAGTGCATCAAGGGTCGGTGGTTGCCAGATTGTTACTTTCATTGACATAACCTAAATACTCTGTTAAGCCGGGTATCCACCAAGGCGTACATGTACGTATATACACGTTTTTTACAAACGTATACAAAAAAGTTTGCCCTCCGGGTTTGATTCAGCCGCCATTTTTCAACTATACTATGTAAATATCGAAATTGTACAGCTATTAAAGACATTTAATAGGTGTAAAATTTTGATATTTACATATATTTAAAAAATGGCGGCTGAAACAAACCCGGAGGGCAAACTTTTTTGCATATGTTTGT
>JAQGBW010001367.1:0-26798 GCA_034698625.1 Julus scanicus
TTTTTTTAACATTTGAAATTATGAATAGCAGTCGGGAAAAAAGATTTGGGTCCTGTAGTGACTTAAAACTTTCTTCCGGATAAAATTATAATAGAATATAGAATTATTAAAAAATAATTGGGGGGGGGATGAAATCGACGGGTTGTGACATAATTATGGATGGGGTGTAGTAAAATTTGTGACAATTGTGACAAAGGAAGGGGGGTGTTTAAAAAGAGGCAAAAAAGTGTGACATCATTTATGGATCACCCCTAAGGTGCAACTAATGGAATTTTAGTGCAGACTTGCAATAACAGAATTTTGAGGGAAATAATGAGTTGGCTGAGTCGTTGATATGGCTCAAATCATTTTCGGATTTAAAAAAATGTTTTTCGCTGTCTTCATGAAGATATTTTACTATTCTACTTCGTATGATTTTTGGTCTCGTGAATTGGTACAATTCTGCCTTGCCATTACATTAATGGTTTTATTTTTTCCGGTAACCTTTTAATTTAGAGTATGTAATTACCTCTCTTACAGTTAAATGCAAATCGGTATATCTATTGGGCCAAAACTGGGAGAGCAGAGTCGAAAGTAGAATCGATGTCGTATTTATAATAGACTTGACATACAGAAAGTCTAGCAAGAATTTAGTAAAAGGTATATTCTTTCGTTTTCAATCTAGTATAATATGCATAAGACCATCTCAAGTTTACTCTGGTTTAATTGTTCTTTTCTGTTTTTAAGGCTTGGAAACATTGGCAAATTCATTCCATGATAATTTAGTTATGCAACATCTTTACAAAAATGTCTCTTTCGGTTTGGTTGGATATAAAGGAAAAGGACAATGGAAAGAACCCCAGCAGCATACCATGAATGGGTATACACGTATTTCCTATTGCTATTAGCATTTAGAGATGTTTGCTTCCTAATGCATGGCTAACTACATTTTGTAAAAAGGAGGATAAACATGTTTTGGAAAAGACATGCTGACAAAATTTATCAAAATATACTTATTTTATTTAAATTAGGCATATTTATTCCATGTAAGCCATCCCTGTGCTGCTTAGTTCTAGATTGCATCAAATTCATTTTATAAATTAATTTTTATTCATCCAAAAAAAAAAAACAGAAAACTGCTTGGAAATTATAAGGAGTTCACGCAATTCGGACTGCAAACTTTGACATTTGATGGACCCAGTAACGAAAACTTGACGGCAGGAATTTCTGCAGTTAAATTTGCAGTTGATCATTATAATCTTGAAGATACAACAACCCACGTATTTGTGATAATAACCCCTACAGATGTAAGTACTCTTGAAATGACACTTGGAATAAAAATGTGTAATTTGTCGTAGTGTCTAATTTACAAATTATTCAATATCACAGAATTCTTACAGTTCCAACTTTCAAAGAGTTCTATCCCCAATACATAATTTAAAGCGTCCAAAAATATGCTAATTTTCTATGACGATTTAAACATAAGTTACCAAAATGGTAAATGACAACCACTGTTTGTTATCTTTAATTTCTATAGTCCCCAATTGAGAAATTTTCGACTAAGGGACTACGTTATGGAAACGCAGTTGAAACTCTACACGTGTTTTCAAATTACAAAGAAATTGCAGATAATCAACTGTTCGGACTGAAAATTGATGGCACAGCTTTTTCGAAGGATGAAGGGAAATTTAATTTCAATGCTAAACCAGACAAAAATCCAGTCTCATTTCCTAAGGTAAACTCACTACAATTTTAAAGCTTAAAGCCAACGTATTTCTTTAATAAAAGGTTTATGGAAAGGTGCTCTAAATCAACATTTAAAATTCTTTCTTACAATAGGGAGCTCTGGCCAAAATTGCTGGCAAAGCTAAAGGAACGGTTTGGCAGCTTCGATACCTGGAGGATGACGAACCTCAGTCAAAGATATTCCACAATTTGTTTTCCTTGGAATTGTTAGAACAATCCAAGTTGGAGGTAAATCAGTGCAGGAATTGCTACTGTACCAGCAGCGATACAAAACAGCCACACATCTACTGCGAAAAAGCAACTTGCAAGGAGAACCCCTTTGAAAATAACTGAACAAGTCTGTTTCCTCGATTTTATTGTGTCCAGGGATTTTTTGCTATTAATGTAGATCATGTGTTGTCGACATTGATATTACATGGATACTGTCCACTGAACATCTTTACAGAATGTTATTTTTAGAAATGTATTTTCGGTGTCTCAATCTATATGTATTTCTTTTCCATATGAGTTTTTGACAATAAAATTGTTGTAGAAATTAATTCTTATGCATCATAGTGCTGTATCTATGAACTTCTTAATAACTGCAAAAAAATATGGCTTGCAACCCTTTTTTATTTAAACGTCAAAATAATCAATATCGCGATCAATACTTGTTGATTTACAGCCAAAAATTTTGCTTCAAAAGAATAAAATCGAATATATTCTTGTCTGGATGAGAATCTACGAGTTTCTTCACAAATTGATTACAGAGTCGTTAATATTAATGTGTCCCACTTATTAGAGTTCGAAAGTTCCAGCCTATTTTATTACACAATATTTTGTCTCACATGCAGATTTGGAAGTAAACTGTTATTGTCCATAAGTAAATTTAAAAAAAATTTTATAGTTCATCATTGAATTTCCAAGAATAGTTTTCATAGTACAAGGACAGGAACCTAGTGCAAAGTCAAAACAGACAGATCAGAGCATATCGAAACTTATACCAGTTATTATTAGCAGAGTGAAGAGCAGACATCTAGACAAAATATATAAAGCTATATTATACATTAAAGCAATTAAAACGATGACATTGCACGACTGAACTAAAATCATGATGAGCTATTATTTCGTGCTAATTGTTGCAATTTTATTTGCTGTACATGGAGCAATAACAAGAGAGAAGACTCCCTGCATACAAGGTAATGTGTATATAAATTTTGTCAACATTGTATTGGCGATATAATTAGGAATTACTTCCAATAAAATCTTTCCTTGCTTTTTATTTATGTTTTTTAGAGAATGAATATTTTCAGCCTGGGAAGTCCTATTCCTTCAAATATGAGGTAGTTGCAGTTGGAACGGCTACTGCAACAACCAAAACACCGATTGGAGGCACAACTATTCGATGTGATGTTTACCTCGATGCTGATGGAAATTGTCAATATTCATTAAACGTAGGCACTGCACTGACTGCAGCACTGAGTTTCAGGCAACTTGCTCAAAACTACAGGTTCAAAAAGTTTATCTAGATGTTGTGAGACCTTTATTACATGTTTTAGTGTTTTGCAGGTTAGCAAATGCATTCTTAGTGATGGTGATGACAAAGAATCTGAACACAAACATGAAAAATCAAACGAGTTTTCAGCTGCAGTGGAAAGGTAATTCATATTTACATAATAGATCGATTAAAAAAAAGCAAGTCTGATAGAGTCCAGCAATATTATTGTAGCACAGGTGTATCATCACAAAAAATACCAATACTTGTTATTAACTACTGCTATATCACTTTCAAATAGGTGTGATTTTAAAAATACTTGCATAATCAAGAAATACTGTTTCAACTCTTTAGATATCCCATTGTTTTCACGATGTCGAATGGCACTACAGAAGGTTTCCAAGCTCACGAAGAAGAGATTCTAAGCACACTCAATTTCAAACGAGGAATAATAACTTCATTAATAACAAAAAAATATCCAACAAATCGAGACAATTATGTCCGTACTGATGTAAGCCCATTTCAATTTTAACGGAAAATTACCATTCTCAAGAGTTAAGTAACTCATTTAAAATTCTTTGCACATGTATATCTATAATACAGAAGAGAACAGATATCCATGGTACTTGCCCAGTGAAATATTCAGTGGACCACTATTCTGAGACAAAAGCATCAAGGATGACGGTAACAATGTTCAAAGACATCAAAAAGTGCGAGCATCCAAAGAAAGCACACCAACAATATAATCCGTTTTCCCTGATTTGGAATACGGTAGGACTGAAATTAAGTCGAAGAGCTATATTAAGATTATAGTTTACCGAATATCTCCAAAGACAGTTTTATGTGCATATGCTTTTTTTCAGGAATCCATTCTTAGGTTATTTCTTAGCATGAGAGCCACATGTTATTATACATACGTTAACGAGAAATTAATTAATACAACTTGTGAGGAAACATACAGCACGCCTATAATCTCCAACCCTGGTGAAATCCATTCCAAAGCGAATGAAATTACCGTTCAGTAAGTTAAAAGTAAGCATCTTTAAACACATTTTACAATGGTTTGAGATCTTTAATTTTCATTGCAGAACAAACTTACAACTGACTGGGGAATCTAGCTCGAAAGATTTAGAGTTTGACATAACATCGTACGACCTACACGACATCCAATATGAATTCGAGAAGTCACCACAGTCAACACAAAATCCCATCGATTTTGAGAATACCGGTATTACACATTTGTGTCTTGAAGCGCTCAAAGACAAATTTCCAAAATAATTCTCCACATTGTTCGTTGTCTAGTGAAATCTTTGGTTGAGAAGTTAACAACAGACCCGGAAAAACCAATTCATGTTCATGATGTCAAAGCATTTGATGAACTTATTCATCTATTGAGGAAATCTTCTGATTTGTCTTCACCAAATCAGCATTTTGGAAAAGTTCCTTTACATCCTTCGAATTTCACCAACTTAGATGTAAGTTGTTTGAATTTTCAATATAAGCAGAAACTAATCACAGCAAAATTGCAGTAGTAGTTTAAGTTGCAAACAATATAGTTGCTATTTTGTCTATATTTCAGATTCAACGGGGTCAGATATGGACTGATGCCTTGATTCAGTGTAACAGAGTCTCATGTACTCGAGATTTCAAAGCTATGCTCGGAGGTGCTCCTGAATTTATAAAGCATATTGTGGGCAAGAGTAATTTGGAAGTCATTTTTAATGCATGGAGAAATGCACATATTGATGAATTTGATCACGTTAAAGAAATTTTGGTAAGTAACAAACATTTGTCATATAGTAAAAAGATTTCGAATCCTCCTCATTGGCATAAAATCCATTAATTAATTCGTTCATTTATAGGAAATAGCCAAACAGTACACACACAACAGATATATTATTCTTGAATCTTCAGGGATATTGCGCAATTACTGGGAAACCATTAAAGATAACAAAGAATCTCACCATGACGACAGTGTCCAAACAGAAGTAACTCCTTTCTCTTTTATATCAATTCAGTACCGAAAATTAAATAATTGATTAATAGCAAAATAATTAACAACGCCAGTTAGTGACATTTTATTAATCAACTTAATTCATGATGTATTTCAACAGTTCCACCATATGTTTAAAACATTCCTGCCATTTCTTGAGAAATCATTTGATGAGCAATGTATAACTAACAGTGGTTATAAAGACATTGATGTCATAGCTGCTTTCAAGGTAGGTTATAAACATCTTATAAAGTTTGTTTCCTGATAATGCGCTTTATTAATATGAATAAAATGAAACTGTATTTTCATAGTCTCTTTCCAAACTTATGCCAATTGATGACAAGATTTCGGAGAAATACTTAAAAGTCATTGAAAAATGCGTTTATAGCCAGAAAGCACATTGGCTCACTGGCAGTGTTGCGATGGAGGTTCATGATAAAATATTTGAAATCTTCTTCAAATCAAATGTGAACTACGTTCAAAATTAACCATGATTTACTTTAATTATAGATGGTGATGGAAATGAAACCTACTGATCAACTTTACGCTTTACTGCTAAAAATCTTTGAAGACCACACCCTAGCACATGTTGATCGTATATCAGCATACTACTTTTTAGCAGCAAAATGTGGGGGTGTTGAATTGGTTCATGAACTTCTAGAATTCCTGGCAAAAGTTGGTGAAAAAGGATACGATTACAATTTAAGAACATATATTCTCACGCACATGAGAACACTTGGAAAATCAAGCTATCCTGATAGGACAGAGTAAGCCCAATTGTATTCTGAATCTATGAATCATATAGTACTTATTTAAAATATCACTTTGATTTAAAATGCCATCGTTTCAGGTTTACGCATGCAATCCGAGAAGCAATGGTTTATAACTCAAGCCTGTTTCGGGCAATTCCAGAAGAGATTTCTCCTAATAGAAATAATAAAAACCTGGAAGTACCATGGGGACTCAACCTCGACGATGATTTAATTTTCGAACAGGGTCGTTTCTCAAAATATTCTGAAAAATATTATTACTACAATTCGCAAATTTTTAAGAAACTTGGATTCAGAGTTTTAAAAGGTGGTTTATATAATGAAGGCAATTACCTGCCATTTGCAAAATGGTATTATTTAATTCTTGAGGCTTTTGGGAAATCCGTCACCGGATTCAACGTCGATCTGATAATGAAAGGTAATTACATTTGCAATAAAATGCATCGCTATTCATTAAAAAAAAAAACACGTATAGTACCTGAAAAACAAAATGTAATCATTGCAGGTATGAATAGAGCTATGGAAACAATACATTCTTTTCAAGGTTTGGATATGTTTTCCTTTCTCAACGAATTACAACTCTACTTGGACAAAATTCCAACAATCCAGCAAAGTATCAGGGAATCTTCGCCACATTTTCCATACAACGTCGACCCAAGTATCCTACAAACTTTGACACATCTGCATAAAAGCATAGTCCAAAAAATTCCCAAAGAAGACCCAAAAATGGAAATGATCATACTAATGGGTCTCTTTGGTACGTCTTAACGCAATTGTCGCAAACACTGCGACTGATTTAATAGAATTGTGTCATTCTTTGATCTGTAGAGCAAGACTCAGAATCAGATTCTTCTTTCATTTATAGATAACTTAATTGGACTATCGACATTATATGAAATAACAGAATCACGGAATCTTTTTAAAGAAAACATGTACAACAAGCTTATCAGCCCATATCCATCGTCGTCTAAATATTGGAAATTCATCGAAGGAAGCACTACGATTCCAACATTGGCAGGAATCGCAATAGAGTATACCACTGATGCATATTTCATCAACAACGTCAAAATTCAGATACCAAAAAGTGAAGTCGACGGCACAAAAAAAACTGGAATTAGTATTGATGGCAGTAGGTAAGAGATTTGGCATCTCACCCAACATCCAATAATTCAACATGTTTATAAATATGAAATAACTTATGTTCCAGTGTATTGGTCGCTGCAAAACAAGTCATGCACTTCGACTTGAAAGGATTTGCGAGTTTTGGAATTCAATACTTAAGCACAATATCCTCCTCGATTGGTGGCACAGTGAGTGTGGAGAAAGATTCGGATCCTTCAACATTTACAATTCAACTAGAGCTTCCACAGCGATCACTGCAATTACTTCATTTGTCGTATGTGGCACTGTCGATATATTCAAAAAATATCAAAGTCAAAGTAATGATGGAAATGTTTCATTTACAGAAGGAATATTTCGTTGATAAGGAACCATCAGGCAATAGACCTTCATGATACTCATACGAAGTCAACAACCGAAGACTGGTGTTCGTACAAGCCATCTTCAATTTTGGGATTTAAATTGTGTCACAAAGCACATTTTGTTCCTGCAAGTCCTGAGAAACCGTGTTCGTCCCTTGCTGGAAATTCTCTCTGGGAGTACACCACAGATTATATAGCCAAGTACCTTGTTATTTCAAGATTTGTGTCTATTTTCTAAAAATAATTAGGTTGTTGGATAATTTCTTTATAAATCTTTTAGACACAAAGTTGCCTTTCAATTCGGAGTTCAACTCAAGAATGAACAACATGATGACCATAAATATCATTATAAAATAGTTATAAAACGCCGTGGTAAATAATTTTTACTTTCTCAACAGTACCGCCATGAAAAAAGTAATAATAATAATTAGAAAAACAGATGCATGTCAAAACAACGTTTAATGTTAAACTTTCTAAATGTCTTAGTTAATCTACGTATATTTTTGTATTAAGACAAAACACAAAATGCAAAAACCAAATAGTTAATAAGATATTTCAAAAAAACAGACATTTAATTTCTCCAATTGGGCTTCAAAAATACAACATAATCGATATATTTTCAGATGAAAACACTGCCGACAAGTTCAACACCTTAGTGAAATTTTCACACGTAGTAAAAACACAAAAAATGGAATTTGAGACTATGATAAGCGCACCTATATTACCAACTTTTAATATAAAAGCAAAACTAGAAGAGCTGCCTGGAAAAGGGAGTCATTTCCAAGCACAAGCAGCCGTTTATCCTGGTCAAACTACATATGTTGATTATATGGTATCAGACATACATTTTAAACAATTAATGTTATTTAAAGTCATTAATGTTTAAATATCAGTAAATAATCAAATATTATATCTCTTCCTTGCTAGACCCAATGTTCAATAGAGGACAAATTTGAAAGCTCCATAGACCATCATTTGGCTGATTACATACCCAGAAGCGATCTTTTTTCTGTACCAATTACAGAAACAGTTTTTAACTACACATCACCTACAACCTACTTTGGATACAATTACAAGTCTCAAAAATTCTCCACGACTACATATACAGATTACAAATTTGATTACAAAAGGCAAGTAATATGGGAATAATGTATAAAAGATGTTTCCACTGTTTCCTAATATATTTGTGTTCTTATGTCACAGCCCTTCGTATTTAAAAGACTGGTTCATAATTTTCCACCATCCCTCATTTTGGAACAATGATGGAACTGGCTGGGTTAAAATTCGTAACGAGGTCAAGGAAGTTTACGAACATCAAAGCTATACTCATGTCAAACTTCCAAAGGCAACGGTCAAATTCACAGCTTTTAATGGACCTGTATCATTAAACGACCAAACTTTAAATTTCAACCTTTCCAGACACGATCCGAATACTGATCAAGTTTTGGTAAGTTTAATCAATGGATTTCTTCCACCCTAACACATTTAATTAAAAAGTCTTAACAATATGGTTTTAGTTCTGGAGTGAACCAGAAGTTTTTGTATTGGCACTTTTCAATAAATATTTGACCAAATCCCCAATGTGCAAACTAATTTTGAAAATAGCTTTCTCCACCTGAAACTACTGTTTAGATATAGTACATGTCAATTCCTTTGAATTAACCATTTTCAAAATTAACATTTTATAGAATTTCGTTAAGTTCGCATCATCAGCAGTGCATACAACTGAAGATGGGAAAATGTCCTATGTCATGAAGGCCAATGTCACTCTGCCATTAACTTCTTTGGAGGTCCAACTGAGGCAAGACAATACCAATTACACCTTCATCTTGAGGAAGGAAGAACCATACTTAAGAGCAAGTGATTTACGTTAAATTTCATTTTGAGTCACAAGATGAAAAATGCCCATTAACGTAAGATTCACATAAAAAAAAAACTAAAATAATTTACCTAGAATCTCAGAGCCTGTTTTTATTGCAAACTTTAGTTTTCAAAAGTGGCAACAGAAAGATTTTCAATACTACTTTCTTTTATTATAGCTCAAATCGCCAACAGAAAATATCAATTATTATCGTTTTTTTAAATTGTCCAATGCTTTACGTTAAAAATAGCATTGAAATGTTTTCTCATGTGTCCTCACTAAAAGTACACATTATGACAAAATGTTTCTAAATTAGTTCAGAGATGAACCATGGTGGGCAATCGCCGATGTTTCTGAAGACATAATTGGCTCTGAATCCAAGATCAGTTCAATCCGAGCAAACTTCCGAGTCAGCGACAATTCCTCCGCAAGATCCTATTTTCCCATTCCCTCTAGATTCCCATTCTTCAATTATATTAATTTAGGAATGAAGGAATTCTACCTCAGTTTCATCTACCATGAAGATCGACGAAAAAAAACTACTTGTGAATTTGACATGCATACAGTACCAGAGCATGGCCTAGAAAAGCTGAATTTGTAAGGAATGTTTAGTAGTAATTGCAGTAAACTCACATGAAGTTTTCCAACCCAGTATATTTGATGTGCTTAACTCTAGCCAAAAATTCTTTGTACTTGTTTCAGTCATGAAGAAGTTCTTATAGCTTTAAATGTCGAATTTGTAATACAATTTGGGATGGAAAACCTTTAAATGTGTTTACTACAATAACGAATTTCTCAATTTCATCGTCTTAACCTATTACTTGTCTCTCAACAGACACAGACGGAATTTTTCGATAAGTTTTCCAAATGAGAATTTCCGATTAGATTCAATGTTGACCATTGAGGGGCATAATGGTCCACCTGAATTATTACGCTATGAGGCTAAATTTGGTTCACCTCACGATAAAACGCATTATACGTTCAACATGACTCACCTTCCTGATGGATACAGCATGGATATAATCGAAGATATCAAGTCAAACACATACATAAGCAATATGCATCTGATGCTTTCACGAATACAAACTTCATCTGGTTTACCGATGAAAATAAATTTAAACTTCACTTCAGACTTCACTTCAGACTTGCAGTTTAAGCCCATGTTGGACGTGACATGTGAGTGCCACTCGTATTTCATTAGTAATTTTTAGTTTTGATATTCAAAACAGATTAAATGCGCATGAACATAAATACAATTACATTTGCCTAATTTTCAAACAAAAATAAATAGTAAAATAACTAAAAATTAAAATACAGTCTGCAATAAATTAAGCAGTATACAAATTAATTATTTATAGGAATCTTTTTATAATCCCACAGCAGAAGTTGCTTAAATACCAATGTAAAAGATGCTAAATTAAATATTGAGATTTTTTAAACCGAAAATTAACAAAATTTAAATCAGGTCACTTATACCCGAATTATTCTGCCAAATATGAGAAGATCCGATGATAATTATTTCTATATTTATTCCTTTTGTACAACATTTTTTTTTTAAATTCCCATATTTCGATCAGTGACACATGATGACAAGAAAACGAGTATGAAGCTGCAAAACAAATTCATGATCATAGACATGGATGCAAAAAATGAAGATGGATATACGAATGTCATCAACTTCAACAGCAAGGTATTATTTTAAATTAGATTTACTTGAGAGTTTTGATATGCTGAACTGTTGGACATTTTTAAACAGTACAATGAGGACTTTTAGAACCTGAACTTGGCACCAAACATGCGATGGAAAATAAATTATCCGAACGATGACCAGGGTACTACAATGAAGATCGACTTCCTCGATATTTCAGAAGTATTTTATATTTTCGCCCATACGGAACTGAACGCAACCAGAATTATATTCCACATTTGCCACAAAGAGAATTGTACCACATCTGAGGTATGTCCATCAATTAAAGTTTAACAATAAAGATTTTTGTCAACAAAAAATGTAGATGCTTACCTTACTTTTCATCTTTGAATTTCACTATACTATAAATAATATTAAAATTATGATTTGCAGGCTGATTCAGAAAATTTCATTACCCAAATCGAGTTATCTTTGGAAAATCCAGAAGAGATCACCAGGACAGTTATTTATAATGCTGAGTCATTAAACTTCATTGAAAACCGTTTAAGAAACCAAATCATAAAGGTACTGAGACACATCGTAAGACTGCATTTTTTTAAAAAATATTGCTGTAGTACTACTCATTACAAATTCTATATTGATTAAATCGACAGGTTGTCCAAGAACATCATGATTATTTTACAAGTCCCATATTCGAAAAATCTCTACTTATCGATACCATTATAACTACATCAAAAAAGTTCAAAAACGTTGGCCAAGAAACTTTGCTGATTTTTATGCCATTTGCTAAACAACTTATTTTGAATTTGTATGGCATCTCCGACTTTCTCATTCATTCTGTTACATCTGCTGGAAAGCACTATGTACTTGGTCCCATTGTGTACACTCGACCAAGTAGCTTCTGTAAGTTAACTGTACTAAACATGAATGTGTATATCGTAAATTAGAAATTATTTGTTTTAAATACATGTTTTAAATACAAGTTTTTTATTTAACAGCCTGGTGTACATACGATGTCCAAGACCTTTCGCCCATCAGCAAATCTTTAAGTTTTAGAGACAACCTCAAACAAAACAACTGGTTCACACCAGGACCAATTGAAGGAAAAAGCTTTGTAGCTACAACCCCGTTACCAGTCTACTGGACTCAATTCAATGTAAGCTAAGAAAACATTTTTAAAAAATTTTTTAGCAAACAATTTTCAGGATAAAAACAACTATCACGTCAAAAATTGAAAATAAAGTAACTATGATTTCAATACTATTTTCAGAGATTTCCCGTGCAACTTAGTCCTACCTTCTTTGGTAAATTACAAAAATTGAAGGAAAAAATCACTAGTATTGGCACGGCACGTTATCGCAAGAATTTTCAAGACGAGAACTACACACGCCATGCATTTTTCCTAAGCTCAGGAGATATCTACACCTTTGATGGCAGGATTATTCACCCTAATAAACATTTCCTACAATGTTGCCCTTATTTGCTAAGTCACAATTTTGAAACACAGAAATTCACCATTTACTACCAAAATTCCACGGTTCATTTTCTCTTCCCGGATCTGAGACTGGCCATCGGTTCTCATGGCAAAGTAGTAATAAATGAGACTACTAAAGTTGAACTACCCTTTGCAAGCTGGAACGAGTAAGTAATACAACAAGACTTTCAGCTGCATTTGGCAGAAAAAGTGAAATAGCATGTTTTAAAGCAGCAGAGAAAAGCGTTGTCTTGAATAGCTTAAGGAAGTTGAAAACTAATAATTATTTACTTATTTACAGAAATATCCGGGTGACCCGTCAAGCTGATTTAATCGAACTGAACGCGCCGTATCATATCAAAGTTATTTGCAAAATTGAGCACTTTTACTGCATATTTTACACAAACGAGCTTACAGTGAACAAATTAATTGGATTCCTTGGAAACAACAACTACAACCCCACAGATGACTCGAATGTAAATGCTTTTGAATATGTACTTTAAATTGCTTCTGTTATCTCACAGTAGTAACACATTTTTTTCTTTCAGGATGAAGTATCTCATGAACTATCTGCAAAACCTTATTGTAGAAAAGCGAAATTACAAACTCCTCTTATAATCACCAAAATTGTTCGAAACTTTGATTTGCATCAAACTTTATGGGATGTTGAAAGTCCAACGTTACCTTGTCACAGTATTATATCTCATGCTGACTTTTTATTTACACAACCATTCTGCAATCCTGATGAGTACATTGGCTCTATATCAATACAACCAACCTGCGATCCTGAAGAGTACAGTGGTAACATATCTGTATCTACCAGTAACTTAACATCTTGCAACAATCAGGATCTTAAAGATGGATATTTGGCAATATGCAGCGCCAAAAATGTCCCTGTTGGGAGAAGTCCGCTTAGTGAGTAAACAAAATTAAGAACAGTAAGCTGTCCAGTACAGCTGATAATGCTAGATATGAAAATGTTGAACATTATAAATTTAATATTTTTTTCCAGTTGCAACACAGAGATATAGATGCCTAGTAAACTCAAAAATTATTTCCTAAATGTACTTGAATCTGCCATAATCCAGAATTTTCCTTTTACAAAGTTTTACTAAAATGTAGGCATTGTTTCAGACAAAATGATGCCAGTCATAGTAATTGAGTAGCATCTTTAACGATTAATTTCTGTCCTCACTTTGCATTACTATTACAATTTTTTTTAAAACAAAAAGTGTAATTTTCTTGAGTGCACTCTGTATTTTCAAGTATTTTTAAGCAGATTATCTCGCTTTCATGTTGTTCTTTACATTACTTAGGACGATTATACTGTCGATCGAGAGCACATAATGGGGACTTATACTGGGACAGTAAAGTAAATGATGGACTGGATGTCATATTCATAATTCAATTGAAGTTTTTTAAACATCCTGAGCAAATTACAAACGGTATGCATGTGCAATATTAAAAAAATATGAAAATTTGTTTTTTGTTAACGTTTGCTAAAACTGTGTTTGAAATTTGTTTTCAGTTATGAAGAAATTAGCAGATGCCCTTGTACATCAATGGCAATCTGTTGGACAAACTAATATTTCCTTTGGTCTAGTCGGATATGAAGGCAAAGGTTATCGACAAAAGCCTCATCAGTATACCTTGAATAAGTAAATGATATACTAAATCTATCTACTCAATCGATTATTGTAGTTTCTGTAAAAGTCAAGCTCATGTATGACTGTATCTTTAGTTACCGTATATAATTAGTTTTAAAATATTCAAAACTGATGAAGCTTGCATCATTGATTTGATTTTATGTATGATTAGTAAACTGCTTGGAACCTATGATGAATTTGTAAATCATGGATTACGATCACTGACGTTAGATGGACTCGAAGAATATATTGAAGATGCAGCACTGGCCGCAGTTGAACATGCTGTTGACTACTACACTCTTAGAGAAAAATCTCATCATGTATTTATCGTGATAACCCCATTAGAACCAGTAAGTCTAATTATGTAGAGTAGGAAATTTAACATATTTTGTGTGTCAATTTGACTTTCCTCAAGCTAAACTGAAGATACAAGTTCTCAGTGGCTAATTATCAAATTCATGAATATCTTATTTTCAGTGGGCAACTCAAGGACCTCGCATTCGAAAACTTGTCGGAAATCTCTTGCAAGCCAGTGTTACTTTACACTCGATTACTAATTTTGAATTACTGAAGAACGACGGCTACGATTTTTCCCAAGAAAAAATAAACAAAGATTTGCCAAAGGTAAACTTAGTTTGAACCTAAATACATAAAGGTGCTGCTTTGCATATTTTAATTTACCTTACTGTTTAAGCTAACTTGAAAATGACAACAGAAAAAGAACATTTTGAATCTGAAACTTGTAATTAATGAAAAATACAGTATGTGATCACCAAACATATCCATGAATTAAAACGCCAAAAGCATACCGCATATACATATAGCCTAGCTCGCCTTAATTAACTCAAACAACAGCTAGACCAAGAAAATATCAGAAACATTTGGGTAATGGGTACCTAATTGATGAAATGGTCATTTTTATGTGATATTAATGGATTACAATGTTGTTTTCATTTTCACAGGGTGTGTTGACTTCGCTCTCCGCCGCTACAAAAGGTTCAATTTGGCATATTTCAAAACTAATACAAAATGTTGATGATTCGAAAGAATTTTCAAAGATTGCGTCAAAAATATATGGAAATGGAGAAGATCGAATGTCTAAATGTCAACGATGCCAGTGTTCTTTTAATAGCGCTGATCAACCAATGGTGTATTGTGAACACAAATCGTGTTAGTTTAATTCGAAATTTAAAATAACGTAGAACTAGTATCAATCCCAAATCGATACGAACCAGATTTTCAACATAACCAAGTAAAAATAAAATTATTTCGTTAATAAATAATTGCTCAAAATCTTTTACCAATGCAATAAACAAAAAGAGCACAAAGTAAACCATGAAACTGAAATAGGATGACCTACATTAATTTGTATAACTGAACTTGTAAATAACATTACTGATCGACGGACGACATGATATTCAACGAATTTAATTGAAAATACTGACAATATATGTATGTGTAGTAAACACGATAAATTTTAAAGAAATAAAAATGTATGTATTAACATTTTCATTAGTTGAAATATAAAGCGCTTAATGTTCTGACTTGTGTAATTTAAACCATCTCATTTATCATTAATATTACAAAGTTTTATCGAAATATACGTATTTTTTTCAGTCAGTTTAAACACATCCCAATAACAAAGGAATAGACCTTTGGTATGACGGATTACTAAATATATTTCCCATTTCCTACGATATATTATCCTCAACATATTACATATCTGAAATATAACTTAATTGGAATTTAAACTTTGCTTTCTTATTTCATGGATTATGGTACTATAGTACAACAATCTAAGACTCATTTTTTATATTTAATCTGTTTGTTTATTAGTTAGTTGCGACGTGGGATGTATTGTTTTCTGAATTTCAATTTGAGAAATCACTTGGGTATAAATTGATTGTATTTCAATCCACACCACATCTATGATATTTTGAGTCAGTTAACACATAACCATGCAACAACTCGCGTTGTGGTTGATATTCATCTTGTTCTTAGGTTCTACATGTGGTAAGTTACACACTTATTTTATGGACAGCTTGCATAAACAAAAATAGCGTGGTTTATCAATAGTTTGAAACACTCGACCCGAAACATTGTCATAGTTCAACAGTATTTTGATTGTTAGTGTTGTTTTTTTGAAATAACAATTAGAATCCATGACTAACAAAATCATAAAGTAACAGTATAGCTAGTATAAAATTTTATGAAATGTATTGCTATAAGTAGAAATTGAAACAGGTTTTAAAACATGTCATCATTTAAATCATAAATCCTCCCTTTTTAGGAGGGTTTTGAAGGACAAGAAAAGTCGTGCACATCTAAATTTACCGTGCACGTCTATCTAAGTTTATAGCAAAAACGTGTGGTGCTTTCTAATGGGCTCACATGGATGTCAAAGGTCACCATGATGCTATCGAATTCTATACTGCAATTTTATCATGAACATAAAATTGGCTGGGATGAATATTCGTATAATGAATACCTAGTGCAGCACATTGTGCTGTTGTTCGTTATTTAACGTTACAAAAGTTGATTTCTAATAGAATATAATATAAACGCATATAACTTGCCTTACCATCATGTTGCATGATTAAATTTATAAATGGTGGAACGGTTAAAGTTAGTAAATTGTCCCAAACTGCGTTAGATCCTTTTTGGGGCCTACAAAAGTAAACATACAACAATTACTTCAATAACATTTCACTAAATAAAAGTTTAGCATTTTTTCCTTCACATGTTTTTTAGAAAGTAGCTATTAACTCATGTGAAACTACTTGAAAAGTTTGCATACACAATTTATATGAAATGGAAATTCTAAAAAACATTATCCATACAAGAAACGAATCTGATAATGAATGATATTAGAAAAATTAACAGACAATTAATTAAATGAGTTTGTCCGCTGTCTTGCATTTGTGTATTTTCACTCAGAATATATTGTTTGTCCTCTGTAATTTGTATTACTTCGTATTTTTGCAGGAGTAATTAGTTTAAAGGTGTTTAACATCACCGGACCAGATAACCCTGAAGTTGGTAGCGAAATCACGCTAAAATGCAATTATGATAAACAAATTGATGTATTGTATTCCGTAAAGTGGTATCACAAAAACATTGAATTTTATCGGTTTTTGCCATCCGATTACCCAAATGGGATGGCATTTCACCATTACGAATTGACTGTAAATGTAAGAAATTTCAGTGTTCATATTTCTCAACTGTTCGTATAAAAATTCGATGTTAATTGCCTTTGCTTTTTATTTCTAAACGCTGAATTTTTGTTTTTACCAGACAGAAAAGTCAGACGATCATAAAGTGACTTTTACCATCAATAATTTTGCCGCTAATGGAACCTATGCTTGTGAAGTTGCCATGGAAGCACCTTCTTTTGTTACTGCTAGCGTCTCCAAGGCAATTCACGTTCGGAGTGAGTTATGAGCCTGCTCAAACTGAATTACTATAGTGCCTCAGGGGTAGTGCCACTTGAGCACCACATAAAATTGCATCAAATACACTATTTATTGCCAATAAAACGAACAAAAACGGCCGCCAACGGTTAATAAATGAGCATTTCATTCTTGAATTTTCAACTGAAAAAGAAAGTGAGGAAATTTCGGTAGACACAAAAAATATTATGGGTTCCACATGACCAAACCAACAAGTTTCAAGCTAGATGTAACATTATTTTTCTTATCATTCCCCTTACACAAGACCCCGGGTTATTTCAGTCAATTTTCACTGTCCTATACTCAATGTCGAGGTTAGTAAATTAAGCAAATAAATGTAACTGAAACACTGTTCACGTGCCTAATGAAATAAAAGTCCAAAAGCACATTTGGATATACCAAAATGTAATTTGAAATCAGTAAGTCTGGAAGTCTACAAATTCATTCATCAAAAATTTACAATCCGGTGCACAACATTACTAACAATAAGACAGACAGCATTTATGTGTCCCAATATACAGCTAAACTTAATACAAACATTTTTTTAAAAATTTAGACAAAATGGCTAAAAGTGAATTTAACCTGCACAGAGATATCCACTAATAGTTGTTGGTATATTGCAGATAAGACGATGATTCCACCGAAATCCAAATGCAATTTAGAGAAAGAGCATTTCCGTCCTAACCGAACTTACTTATTCAAATATGAGATAGAGGCTATATCACAAGCATCCATTACTACTACTGGAAAATCAGGATTTTTCATTTTCTGTGATATTCAACTTGATGCTAATGGAAAATGTGAATATTCCTTGAACGTATGTCAATAACGATACTGAACACAAATATTGAGACCGTAATAGTTTATTTATATTCCCTTAATACCTCAACTTTCTTACTATTTCTTAAATAAAAGGTAACTAGTTGTGGCATAAGACAACAAAAAGATGACCAGCAACCTATCAAATCCAACGAATTTTCAACTGCAATAGCACGGTAATCATCGTTTTTTAATGCTGAATATTCTTAAAATATGCACCAAACATTAAATATGACAAAGTACATGTAATTGAAAATCACTATCAAAGCAACAAAAATACTTGCTAACACTAATGCACAAAAAATATAAAGAGTTAATGTTATGTTGGTCTTAAATCCAAAAAATCTAGGACATTTTTTTCTTGATATTTTTTCAGCTATCCTGTCCTGTTTACAATGATTAATGGGGTAATTGAAGAGTTGGTTGCACACGAAGATGAACCAATATATTTGCTAAATTTTAAAAGAGGGATAATATCAACTCTTTTAGTAAAAAGATATCCATCAAAACAACAGGCTGGACCAATACACCAAGTACGATTGTGCCTAATCATTTATAAGCATATAATTTTTACCATAAAATAGTTTTGACAGAATATTTTTTATTCAGATGAGAACTGATGTGCAAGGTACTTGTCCAGTAACATATTCCAAGGACAGATCAGAATGGTGGCTCACTAAGGATATGAACAAATGTCATTTTCCAAGCCGAGTTGATTGGTCTTACAGTCCACTGTCGATGATATGGAACATGGTATGCTGTGTAATTTATCAAATTTCGCTATTTCTAATTACTACACCGAATTCGTTAAAATATTGAACAGCAATGAAGCCAGTAAAACACCATTTACGAAAAAGCAGGTACTTGAGCACATAATTGCACAAAGTCTAAGAATTGGTTTGTTTTTTTCATTTTACAGAGCACGATTTACTTGCAATTTATAAGTCATTATGTAAGTTGTGCATATGAATATAATTCTTCAGAAAATTTGGAGAACATTAAATGCATTGATCATTCCAAAGTATTAGTGAGAGCGGAAGAAATGTCTGCCACAGAAGTTGAAGTATTTATCGGGTAAGAGCAGAGAATATCATAGAAAAACATGAAACGTCCAGTATTAAAATGCTAGTAATAACACTATTTCAGAACAAACTTAAAACTGGTAGAACTCAGAAAGTTGACATCATGGGCAAACGACAAACGCCATCTAACAAAGTACCACCGTAAAGACATCCAATATGAATACGAGAGGGTTCCAAAGCCAACTAAAAATCCTGAAGAATTCGTGAACAAAGGTAACACAAGCCTCAGAATCTTCTTATTGTACTGTTTATATCAATGGAGGCAGTTTTATTCAAATAAATAGCAACAATTTGCAGAATAAATACAATGCACCTGACAATTTCAGTGACCAAACTGCTATCGGAATTGTCAACTAATCCAGAAAAGGAAATCGATCCAGAAACCGCAAATAAATTCGATAATCTGATTGATCTACTTAGAAACTCTGCAAACTTGTCTGTGTTGGGAACAAACTACACACAGTGTTGGAATACCCCAGACTGCACAAATATTGATATAAAAAATGAGGAGGTAAGCCAAATTATTTAATTGTGCTTGCAGACAAATTGCCGACAAAAACAAAACTCAAAACTCGGTATTTCAGATTCAGAAAGGACAAATATGGAGAAATGCTTTAATTCAATGCAACACAGCAGCATGCACAAGGGCTTTCCGAGCAATGTTAAGTTGGAATCCTAAATACCTGAAGCACGTCGTCAGTGAAACTGACTTGCACTTGATTTTTCATGCATGGACAAACGCAAGGATCAACGATGTTGAACACATTCAAGAACTTTTGGCAAGTTATCAGTCTGATTATAATAAACTGCATAACAACAAACTTAGACTAGACGTTTTGAAAACTTGTTGGTTTTTAGGAGATTGTCAAACTTAGACCAGATGATACATTCCTGTTAACCTCGTTGGCAACTATCATCCACGATTTCTGGAATAGGCAGAATACCAGTTTAGAATCTAATGTAATGTTTGAAATATTTTAGTAAATGCACTTAAACTGTTTCTAAGCATTGGCACAGGTCTCTTTTACAAAAAATAACTTAACTTGTTTATTCAGATTCCTTCGACATTCCAACAATTTGTTCAGCTAATCCTGAAGCCAATTGATGAAAACTGTCTTCCTGCAGTAGGGTTTAAAGACGCAAATGTTAGAGCAGCATTGCAAGTATGAAAACTAATAGTTTAAGCAATTACTGATTTGTTGCAAAAAAAGTCAATCAAATAAGCATTTTTTTCTGCATTTAGGCGATAAGAAACCTGGGGCCTTTGTTTCAAACGCTCCATCCCAGTTACGTTGATATGTTATCAAATTGCATCACAGGTAACAAATTACATTATTCCATTGCAATGCAACTGCATCGTGGCTGCACAAACTGCATCACAATCGACAAATTACCCTGGTCCATTAGTTGGTTAGCCACCCAGGTACAATTTTAGAAAATAAATCGAAGAATTAAAAAAAGATGGTGTTGGGAAATTAAAGGAATTGTAAACTATTTCAGGCTGCCAGTAACATGGAACCAACATACGAGTTGTACATCTTTCTCATGAACATTTTGAAGAATCCAGCTTTGAAGCATGAAGATAATGCAGCGGCTTACATCATTTTGTCAAAAAAGTTTGGAGGGGTCACGCTCGTGGCCGATATTTTAAAACTGTTGAAAAAAATCCAGAATGATAGACATAGTAATAACTTGAGAACATTAATCGTTTCTCACATGAGAACAGTTGCAAAGACGTGGGATCCCAACAAACTAGAGTAAACATAGAATGCACATGATCTTTATGAAATAATTCAACTTAATACAATATGGACCAAAATTGGCGTTTGTATCACTTACAGGTTTGTAAAAGCAATTCGAGAAGCAATGGCCCACAACCCCAACTTGTTCAGAGCGATGCCAGAAGAAAAGATTCACATTGGACCCTGGGACGATCTTGAACAAAACATTCCTTGGGACATTCAACTTGACCAGGATTTTAAATTCGAAGAGGGTTACTTTTCCAAATACGAAGAAACAAGTTTCAAACTCATTTCTCCTATTCTCAGAGATATATTTAAAGTAATCGGATATAAGCTCAACTCCACCAGTTTGCATAGCGAGGATAGTTACCTTGCATATGCAACTTGGCTCGAGAGCCAGGCATATGGTTTTGGGCACATTTTCAAAGGAAATCACATTTCGGTGCTAACCACAGGTAAGCTAGCATTGACAATAAAGTTAGAAAAAGTCATAACATCTTAGGTACATCATCTAATACAAAAATACAGAAATACTCTAATCACACCACAATCAGTGAGAAAAGTAATGAAATCAATTCAACATCAAAAACAGTAGAAGTTCACCATTTTGTTAAAATCTTAAAATTTAACTTGTTCTGTCGTTATCGTGTTTAGGTGTGATCAACTTGGTACAAAAAATGAACGACTATGCAGGCAGTGGAAAACTCAACATGACTACATTTTACAAGATGTACCAAAATGCAGAAGAATATCTTCAGAAAGCTATAATGAGCCAGAATCGTGATCGTGTATCCAAAGAAGATTTCCCAAATAACATTGATTCAGCAATCCTGCAAACTCTGATTAATCTACACAATAAACGTATTAAAGCAACATCAGACAATACTGTAGAAAAGGATATCGTGTTCCAGTATGGATCATTTGGTACGTCTTCAGTTAGGATACATAAAACAATTTTTTAAGTTGTTGGGACCCAACAAAAAATCTGCCTCTGGCAAGTGTACAAGGCTCTTCCAGTTGTGCAATGAAAGCAAACTTTTGTGATTAACTTTGCAAATTTTACGACATTAAATTTGAAAAATAATCTGATATTCAATAAAGGCAGTTTCGGCTCACATCGCCATCATAAGGTGCTCTTACTCGTAATATGACCTTAATATGATGGATGTGTTCCATGAAACTAAACAAACACACCCTCATTGAATAATAAATTAACAACCACTTAATTAATCCAATTAATTAATTTTACATTTCATTTTCCAAGCACCAATGACAATGGAAGACTTTGGCGAAGCAAAGAAAGGCTTTTTGTACGACTTGTACGAAAAGTTCATGCCTCCTCACAACACCAGATCAAATTACTGGAAAGCCATTGAATCAGCAGCTGAGTTCCCAACCTTGACTGGGTTACCACTGCGATGGACACTAGATGGTTATTTGATTCATAACCAGAAATTGAACATATCAGTAACCAGTGGTGTATCAAGCGATAGCAATGTTAAAATTGATGGCAGTTTCAGGTATGTAGCTGATCAGGTTTTAAAAATATATATATTGATTTCTGATTGCTCGTATTCTGTAACGGAACTTTTGCAGTGGACTTGGAACTTTAAAACAAGGAATGCACCTAGATTTGCCAACAGTTATCAGCTGCGGTGCCCAAATGTTCACCAGCCTTTCCACGTCAGTTGGGGCAGTCATTGACTTAACTGGGAACATAAAGAAAAAAAAAGTCCACATTCACCTGGAACTTCCACAGAGGCCAATGCAGCTGCTTAGCTTCAAGTAATCAAAGTTCAAATGTTACTTGTCCATTCTCAGTTACCAAGAATGTTCCAAATGTCCCTTTTCTTGTAGGAGAACGTTTCTGATGACGAACAAGTATCCTGACAAGGATGTTCCAGAATATCCCGACATTCAGGTGAATGAAAATTGGTGCTCGAACAAAACGGTTCCAATCACTGGATTTAGGATATGTCACAGCCATACTTTTGTGAATATTTCGGACGATTTTTACCGAGAATGTGTGTTGCTTGCTGGGAATTCAAACTGGGATTACACGACAGATTACATTGCAAAGTGAGTTTTGAAAGTTTAGTCGAATATTTATACATTTGCTATAACATCATTTTTCGGATTTTACAGACAAAAAGGGGTATTTCAGTTTATGGCTGGTGTGTCTGAACATGCGTCCAGCAATCAAGTATATTCTTTTGAAGCAGAGTTAAAAAGTCTTGGTTAGTTTTGCTTGTGTTATTGTTGGTGTTTGATAAAAAACCATTATATCATCCGGTTGTTGCCGGTAACCCATGTTTTCTATTTTACAGATGCTATAAGTGGCTTCTTCAAACCTCTGATAAAGATGTCACACAAAGCAAACTCAGCTAAAAAAGAGTTTGAAACAGAAGTAGTAGTGCCAATGTTGCCTTCATTCCGAATTTGGGTGACCAAAGAAACTTTGAAGAAAGATGGTACCCATATCATTGCAGACTTGGGTACACATCCTCTGAAAATGACGCATATCGAGTACATGGTAATGACACCAGACCTTCTTTGAAAATATAATCTAACTATATTTGCTAACATCGCTAACAACCCCTTCAAAATTTTGTTATTGTCTCTTTCCAGAGCAAAATAACTGAAGAAAAACTTATCGAGTCGAACATGAACAGCCAACTAAACGGGAATTTAAGTAGCGAACCTACTTATGTTAAAACTTCGGAAACTACATTCAACTACAAAAGCCCTACAGCTTCATATGAGTATAAACACAAATGTCACAAATTTCCACAAACAACATTTTCAGATACGGTTTTCGCTTACAAGAAGCAAGTAAACGAGTCACTAAATGACACTTTTGACATTTTTGAACAAGGATATAACTTGGATCAAGTAGGGCTTAAAACTGTGAAATTCATTTTAGAATGGAAACGGCCTCATCGTCATCTTGGGTGCCAGGGGTCTTTAACGATGGTATGTTTTGGAATAATGAAAATGGAACATCGGTTAACATCCACCATGAAGTGAGGCATTCAAATCCACGTGGACTGCTACCTGAACAATCTTACACCACAGTTGTACTGCCACAAAAAATCTACACACTGACAACTCTGAAAAGAACCACAACATCTCGTGAAAATACTGAAAACAATACAAGCACTTTTACGTTTAACATTACCGCAATGGATCCGGCAACCCACAAACTTCTGGTAAAACATTTAATAATTTTATTAAACGTAATTGCATGTAGAGTTAAAATTCATAAACTATCACATGGAAAACTGAGTTTATAAAAAAAAACTGAATAACTACACGTACGTTCCTATAAAAATGTTAAAACTGAACAGGCTGCTGAAGGAAGACATGGAAAGTAATTAGCAATTTCTATTTTAGTTAATCACGTGATGATTTTTATTTTCAGGATTATTTCAACTTCACCAATACTCTATGGCACAAATACGAATATGGCATAAAAACAACATTTCTAGATGCAAATGTCACAGTGCCACTCTTTTCTTGTGCCATGCAAGTTTCAAACAGCCAGAACTACAATAGTTCTTATTACAAAAATCTTACAATAATTTTGAGGAGAGAAGAACTGTGGCCTTATTCAGACGATAGTGTAAGTATAAATATTCGATAAATCAATCGACTTCCTTGTCATTCAATAATCAGGAGATATACATTTGACCATTTCAGGACGTACAATGGTGGACTCAAGAGCCACCAAATTTCGTTTCACGTGCCAGCTCAGTCAAGTTGACTTTTGGTGTACGAGACGTTTTTGACACCAACTGGGTCACATGTACAAGTTGCCAAACTCCCTTCTCTCGGATAGCAAACCAAGAATTCAGTTCAAGCTTTCAGTATCACCCAGAGGGTAGCCCATTTGAAATGTACTTCATGACAACACCGACTTATGTCAGGGATCCTGAAAACATGTAAGAAATTTGCAACTCCTAATTTCAGCAATGAAGTGCAGTCACACATTTATTCTGTTTGTCCAGCAGATATAGACGCAATTATTCCATACGCATTCCAACTGGGAATACTGTAATTGATGGAGAAATGAACTATGATGGCATCCTATACTCAGAAGTTCTGATTTGGACAGCACGCGTTCACTTGCCAAATGATCAGACAGTTGACTATAGATTTAAAGGAAGAGCGGCCATAAGAAAAGAGGGACGAATATACATGACAGAGTCTCTGAATTCGGAAGTCTATAAGAGGAACAGTCACCTGGTGCTAGATATTTTAGACTTCAGATTGGCTTATAACATCACCGCCCAATCCCCGATAGAGCCAATGTTGGAAGTGGACCTACAACGTAACTATTTCTAATTTTAGAAAAGTTAGAGGTTAATGGGTACTTCCAAGAATAGCAACGATTGTTTGGAATACATTACAGGGAACTTTTGCGACGTTTTTTGTTGTTGTTTCAAATAGTAAAAAAACTGGTTATCATTACTTAAAAGTCCACAAAAATGACATCCTCGCCATGAGTAATTGGAAAGATAATGCTGTACAAGTACAAATAAATCTGTAGACGCAATCTTAAAAAATTACTTTCCTTATAAATATGTCATCCTATACCCCTGAAGAATCATAAAAAACGTAAATTACAACTAACTGGACAAAGAGGAAGTTCACCCACTGAAACACATTTTGGTCATACAAATGTAAACTACCAATAAGCTTTATAAGTTTGCCTTTCCTGTAAGTTTTTTGATAAACCTACATTTATTTATGAAACACAAACAGCACCAGACATCATACTTAAGCTTTGAATTATTTCAAATTTTCATCTCAAATCCCTGTAATTATTTATTTCAGAAGTCAAGTTGGAGATGGATTAACTTTTTTTGTTAAATTTCAGTTACAATTGAGGACAAGAAATCAAAATTAAAGGTGGCACATATCCTCGCGGACATTGCTGGAGAGGTTAGCTGGCAGAATGGCTACAATCACTTAATTAACGTAAAAACAAAGGTAATAATGCAATGATAAACCAATTTGAAAATAATGCATACAATATACTAGATAAAACTCTGATGTATATTTTAGGACAAGGATTTTTTGCCTAACATAGAGTGGAAGGCAAACTTCTCGCAAGTCGTTAACAAGCCAAACCTGGAGCTAAGAATAAACGAAACCGATGTATTTTTCACGTATGTTCGCACGGAATTGAACAACACAAGACTGAAGTTGGATACTTGTCATCAACCGAATTGCACCTTTGATGTAATAAACCTAATTCCGGTTCAACTTCCCCTTAATTGTGGCGTATGAGCCTTAATTCAGAGGTTAATCATGGGAAAGCAATACTAAAATCTTTGCAAATGCATGTTGAAAATGCTATGCTGAAGGATTAAACGTTACCATGAATGCTAAAAATTAACAATTCACCCCTAGATGGTTAATTTAATCACAACAAACAAATTTTGCAGAAGTAATTTATCGGAAAAATGTTTACCCAAAATAGAAAAGATTATACATATGTTTGAAGGATCCCAAGATATGAGTCTTAGGAAGAGTTTAAGAATTTGTTTCTGCCTCAGTGGCGGCACTAGGGGGGTGCGGGGGGTGCGGACCGCACCGGGTGACACCATCACAAGGGGTGACACCAAAAGG